>CM077162.1:178315560-178596879 GCA_039583875.1 Platanthera guangdongensis | reverse complement strand
GCTTGAGGGATCCATCATGGTCCAGGATATGCAGGGCGGGATTATGTGTCTTGGACATCTCCTCGAATACGCTATCGGAGGGACCAGGTGCAAGGTTACGAGAGTTGTTGGGGTTGTTCACCAATTTCATTCAAGGGGGAGTTTGAAAATTGTGAAGTAAAGTGGGTGATTGGACGACTGGGCGACCTGTTCGCATGGACTATGCAGACAGGATTGACGGATAGCCAGGTTGACAGAGCTGTTGCAGACAGCTTGTTCTTTGGCGGCTTGGGCGGTCTGTCGTGCGGATTAAGCGAACAGAAGCGGCGGCCTACCAGGCCGGCTATGCTCAGCAACAGTTGGATCCCAGAAGGTAACCAGACGAATAACGACTATATCCGTGAAGTCCGGCAAGAAGTGGACTGGACTGGAGTTCGACAGATCGGCTTTTCAGAAGCCTTGGTCTAGCTGTGGAGGAGCGCGCTAGCGGAAGCCGCGGAGGTTGTCAATCTGTGCGGACAGGTGCTGGAGTTCACCAGTGCAGGCGGACTGGATCTAGTGTCCGCCAGTAAGTGCGGACTGGCCCTTGTGGCTGGTGGAATGGACTTGGTTGGCTCTGAACAAAGTCCAGTTTGGATCAGTCCGGGGAGATCGCACAGTTAAGCACAGATGCTCCTCAGTCTGCCGAGCTCGGCAGCAGTTGTCGTGTGCCTTGGTTGCGAGATTGGAAATTGCAGACTGTAGTTGCGTCCGCATGGCGTGCAGACTGATGTTGTGTCATCAGCCGAGTCCAGCAGCTATCTTGGTGGCATGGCCGCGGGCTCAGGATTATGCGCGAATGAACAGTAAGTGAGTCGGCAATTAGTTGTTGTGGACTGGATTTTGTTATCCGCTCGGGTTGAAGGAGTTGACCGGTTTGTGCTGTGCAGGTTGTGCGGATAGCGCTGGAAAGATAGGACTTGGCTCTGATTGCGGTCAGGGACAGTGCGGACTCTGCTGCTAAGCAGCACGCGGTAAACAGCAGGTCGCGAGACAGCGACCAGGCGGTCTTCTCTTTGGCAACTTGTGTTCGAGTTCAATAAGTCATCTACTTCAGGCAGCCTGTTCGGCATCAGCAGCTTCTGCGGTCTGGCAGCTAGGCGGCTTGCAGATCAGTGGCTAGAGCTCAGCAATGGAATAACGGGCAGTCCGTGTAGCTTTGTTTGTGGTCTGGCAACCTGGCGGACTGTGCGGACTCTTTGGTGCAGCAATAGATCCGGGCTACTTGTCCAGTCCACGCGGCTTGACTTGTCTTGTAATTGTAATTGTCTCTGCTTTCCCTTGGTGGTTTTGGCGAATCATATCTCGCCATGTATGTCTCGCCTTGTAAGAAGATTGTTGTTATCAATAAAAGCTCTTGTTGTTGCATGTGTTTCTGATCGTGACTAACTTTAGTTTAGATAACCTCTCTCATTCCAAGATCCGGAAAAGTCAACACTCTGTACCATTAGTTTTGGCAACTTCCGATGACTCAGCCGTCGGTCAGGGCAGAATATGCTTTGACCATGATTTTCGAGCTCTCAATCCCCCGTGGTTGCTTCACACTGCTTCCAAAATATACGCACATCGGGCACCCTAATCATGGAGGAAGAAGGTGTACATCATTACGTTTTATTCCCACCATTGGATCTATTTAATTTATGATCAATGGTGGGGATTATTTAAGCAATGATTGCTTCCCACAGTGGATCAGGTGCAGATTCGCTGTGGTGGGGAGAGGGGATTCATTCAGATAGTCTGGAGTTCGTACAGAGAACTCTAGGGTGGAGTTTAGATACAACACGCGAGAGCGATTCATCTCGCCAATCTTACGAAGAGATGAGTCTAGACACTAAAAGAAAAAAACGGACAGTAAAAAGTAATAAAAATAATTAAAAAAACGGGAAATCTCGCGCGTTGAATTTCAATCCAATGCGCGAGATGGATCAAACTCCACCCTGGAGTTGTCCGTATGAACTCCCGGGGATCCAAATCGAGGGGCGGGGGGGGGGGGCACTTTCAGAAGATGGAGGTTTGACAAAATCTGCTGATGCTGGTTTGTCGGATTTACCAAAATTATTGGTGTTATGTGGTGTCAAACATAAAATTCTTCCAAACAGACTAAACCTACAATGAAAAAAAACCAAATCAAAATATTAATAAACATTTTCCCGCCTCATGCTCACAACAAATTGATTGACAAACACAAAAAAAATGAGAAAACAAATACCTAAAAATCATCTTTTTTATTGTGGAAGGAGGAAGGCACAAATTCCCTAGATAATCTCATTCCAAGGGAGGTGAGCCAAAAAAGTAGAGCTTGAAGTACTGCTGGAATAGTGGAGGCTCGGGAAGCGGGATATTTTTGAATGATAGCTTCGGCTGTCTCAGGGACTCCATCAAGCCCCAGCGAGAGAGTAAGCGCACTGAAAGGACCTAGGCGGGCGGTGGACCGTGGACGGCTCGTCGCTGACGGAGAGGAGGGACTCATGATTACTAGGTGAAGGGAGATTGACGGAGAGGAGCGGCTCCATCAGGCCCCGACGGAATGAGCGTCGTCGGTAGAGGAAGGCTTGTCGCCGACGTAGAGTAGTAGTGATAAGTTGTAATTATACCCATTTTATATACATTATTTTAGTAGTTCTCGTTTTATTTGTGTTTTTAGTTAAATTTCTTTCATAAAATGTTTCTTTTATTATAAATATTTTGCTAACTTAAACTTATTTTTTCAGAAAAAATCAAAAAAAAAACTGCGCAAAACAGTAAAACAGTAAGTACATGCCTTGTACTTACTGGTCACGCCCGTGTCAGAGCGTGACAATTCAAATCCCGTGAGATCGGCCGCAAAGTGAAGAAATTGATGGACACGCCGCGCACGCCCATGTCATTGGACACGCCCCGTGACCAAGCCCGTGTCACTTCCGCTCGACGATTATCCGCTCGACGTTCGTCGACTCAACCGGACAGCCCAGAGTCATGCCCGTGACCTGGGCATGACTCCTCCATCTGGCCAACAAGACGCCGTCGGCGAATTTTGACGCAACACGCGCCCGGTTCTACCTCCCCGACACGCCCAGAGTCACGCCCGTGACCTGGGGCATCACATCCTCGTGTTCAGCCACAGTCAACTTTCCAGTCAAATCGCCGGATCACATCGCAAATAGTGCTGACACCACCCCCCCCCCCCCACCCCCGACAAGCCCGTGTCGGCGGGCGTGTAGTTAGAATTTTTTCTCTATGAATTGCTCATTTCTGTAATGACCAAGGGTTCATTTTTTTGAAACATATTGCTGTTTGAGGGCTGCTTGGGTGCTTTTTGTTCAATGTAAGGAGATTTCTCTCCCCTCCCTTTCATGTTTGTTTTAGCTTTTGTTTTTGCTTTGTAATCCAACTTTTTCCCTTAAAGAAATTTGGTAGTTTTTCTTCTCATGATGTTATGGAATGCATTTAAGTGGCCCAATTTCAATGATATTTTTTTTTGTATTTCCACGTTCTTCTCTTTATGAAAAGTTGTGTGTGCGTGTATGAGTGTAATTGTTTAATTCTTATGCTTTTCTTGGTATGTCTCCATGTTATTTTGGTATAAACCTTATCTCTAAATGAAATGTTATATTAAGTCTTTCTCTTTTTCTCCATGTTCTCTTTTAATGTCTTTATGTTTTCATTCTTATGAATTTATAAAAGAGTTACTAAAGTGTTTTTGATTTTTTTTTTTACTTAGCTTTATTTTAAGATTGTAAAACCTTTTTGTTCTTTTAAATTTTATTTCAACTTTTTTAGCACTTTTATGAACTCTTAAGAATGAAAAAGTTATAATTTTTCTTTTTGAGCACCTTTGATTTTAGCTTTATTTTGAAAAACTTTGTTCTTTTAATTTTGATTTGTTCTTTTATGTATTTTTGGTAAAATCTAAGTATAAAAATAGTTGTTTTAATTTTTATGTAACTTTCATTTTGTTTTTTTATTTGTGTGTGAGAGTGTAGGAGTTAGGATTTCATCTTGCTCTTGAAGATTTCATGATGTGTGTGTGAGTCGATGACTCGATGCTCAGAGATTTCATGATGTGTGGCAAGTGCAGTCGATGACTCGATGCTGCAGAATTTGATTCACTGCCAATCAGCTAAGGAGATGTGGCATTCCTTAGTCACTCTGATGGAAGGAACTGAAGAAGTAAGGGATGATCGGAGATCCCTTCTCAACCAGAAATATGAAGCATTCCGACAAAGGAACAAGGAAACAATTGCTGACACCTTTGAAAACTTCTTCAAAATTGTGAATGGCCTAAGGGTGTATGGACGTGTATTCACCAATGGAGAACTGAACGACAAATTCTTGAGATCCCTAACCAAGGAATGAGATAACAAGATATGCGTCATCAGGGAGTTCGGAAGCTAGCTGAAACGGACCCACAAAATATCTTTGGAAATCTTATGTCTTATGAACTCCAAATCAATACAAGAAAAGCTGAAGAAGAGAAAGGTAGGTCTGCACTCAAGGAGAAATCTGTCGCTTTGAAGGCAGACACCTCCGGAAACACTAAGGCTGCCTCCCCCGCTCCAGCTCCAGAAGTTGATGAAGAAGAAGAAACATCAGAGCCTAGCACTTCAGGATCTGAACTATCTGATGGAGAGTTTCCTTACTCTCAAGGCAATCAAGAAGTTTCTTAATAAAAAGAAACAATGGAAAGGCATGGATGCCTCATACAGAAGATCGTGGCGCGATGGAGATCGACAAAGAAAAGGCTCAAGCAGCCACGAAAGGTACAATACTAAACAGAACAAATACGTTTCAACTGACATCATTTGCTATTGTTGTAATAAGCCAGGTCACGTCATTGCCGACTGCCCTTATAAGAAGAAGGAGGGTGGTAGAAGAGAAGAAATCCTCACACAACAAGAAGAGGAAAAAGAAGAGCCTCATAGCCAAAAAGAGCAAGACTCTTAGCGACTCCGACTCATCTGAGTCAAGTGAAGAAGAAGAAGCTTATTTTGGGCTAATGGCTCAAACAGATGATGAACAAGAGCCCCAGTTCACTGGGAACGTAAACTCTCATACCCCTCTTTCAGATTCTGAAGTCTCTGAACATGATTGCGAGGGTAGCTCCTCTGACCATGAGTCAGAATTAATGGCCAGTATAAGGAGTTAATCATGGCTTACGACAAATGTCGTCGAGTCGTGAAGACTCAGGCTAAAGAGATTAAATCTCTAAAGCCGAAGAGAGCATCTTGAGAGAGAAATTCGCAAAGACTGACTCCGTCGAAGAAAACTTCAATAATGCTATTGAAGAATATAACAAGGCTCTTGAGCACCTTGATCTTAAGGAGATGATCATCAATGAATTGAAAGCCCAACTTGCGGTTTGAAAGGAACTTGTTGAGAGTTTCTCGAAGCCAAAACAGTTCTTCCATTCGTTGCTGAATTCTCAGCAAAGACCAAGGGAACGGGACTAGGTCATGAAGAAGCTCCTAATAAATCCTCTAGGAGAAACAAGAATCAACGGAAAAATAAGGCCGCCAAAAAGGCCTCAGCCGAAGAAAAGGGGAAAGCCCCTCAAAATCAAACTACATTCAAAAAGGTCATCTTTCCATCAAATGATTTGATTTTGACTCATCCTATGGGCACTTTGATAGGACTACCTATATAGAGCCAAAGTCCCGCTATCAAGGATTGGATCGACCCGAAACTTTGGCGAGAGTGTCTTTAAGGCACCTTATGAAGAAGTTATTCTTCAGAGCTATGGCCCTTTCAATCATGGCACAACTTCAAGAAGGCACCAAAGACAAAGCCTGTTGTAGAGAAGCCATAAAGGAGAAGAAGCTATATGATTGCCATCATCATGAGGCATCTGTTGGGTACATGGTTTAAATGTACATGATTGAAGAAGCCTCACCCTACTCAATGATATACATCAAAATGTATTTGATGTGTTTTGAGTTTAGTTGTGCAGGTCAAGTATTTACAGGGAAAGCAGAAAAGATTCTAAGTCCATGTGTCGACACACAGAAGGAAAGTGTCGACACTTAAGAATACTTGTGTCGACACCCAGACAAGCAGTGTCGACACTTGGAGTAATTGTGTCAATACCAGGAATGCAGAGTCGACACCAGACAGAAAGTACAACACATACAGTTTGTGTCGACACTCAATGAAAAGAAGTCCAGTGAAGCTGTGTCGACACTTAGCAGTAGTGTCGACACCCAGAGGAACTGTGTCTATATCAGAAAGTGTCGACACTTGGAGGTTGTGTCGACACTCAGCAAATTTCAGTAGAGTCTAAGTATAAGTGTCGACATAATGAAGAATGTGTCGACACACAGCAGAAGACTCAGCACTTGAAGAAAGTGTCGACACAAGAAAGAATGTGTCGACAACAGCAGAAGCAGAAAGACTCAATACAGAAGAAAGTGTCGACACTAGGAGGCTGTGTCGACACTTAGCAAAGTTCAACAAAAATCTAAGTACAAGTGTCGACACAAAGGAGATGTGTCGACACTCAGTAAAAGTCTCAACACATGAAGATGTGTCGACACAAGGAGAAGTTTTGACACTCAGAAAGTATCAACACAGAAGGCATGTGTCGACACCAAGAAGAAGTATCGACACTGAACAAGTTCAACACATGAAGATGTGTCGACACAAAGGAGTTGTGTCGGCACTTACAAGAATTCAACTAAGTACTGAAGAACAAGGACTTCTGTCGACACACAATATCAGTGTCGACACATGATGAAGAAGCTGTGTCGAGAAGTGAATTCTACAACACAAGGAGTTGTGTCGACACCTTGAAGGCTAGTGTCGACACTTAGTCTACTTGTGTCGACACTTGGTCTATAAGTGTCGACACTTAAAGACAGACTGTATATCGACACTTTCAGACAGTTACAGATATTTCAAGAACTGACTGGATGACTTGACAACTGCCATTCCAGCCGGTCTAATGCAATTGTCAGAGTTGTCAGAAAGCTGTTAGGAACCGGATCAGCCGGTCACCATGAGAAGGCCTATATATAGGCTTATACTGTCTACAAAAAAAGAAGATTAAGAGATTGAAAAAGAAAAGAAGATCTAGCTATTCATTGAAGAATCAAGTGAAGATCTAAGTAGTTGGAGAGAGAGAGCTCCTTCCAAGAAGACAGCCGTTGGAACCAGGCTGTGAAGAAGGGTTCAGACCTAGTTCTGAATCTTAAGTTGCAGTGATTGAAGATCAGCTGCAGAGAATCAATCCTATTGTGTTCTACATTTAGAAGCTTTGAACAAAGCCAAGTGAGATTGTTCTCAGCAGATTTCTTCCAGAACTCATCAAGAACCTATCAACTCTTCTCTCTTTTCTCTGAGTTGTAGGAATATTCTTCGTATTCTAATTTCCTGTAGGACCTTAGGGATCTGAGTTGTAAGCCTGTAATTATAAAGGCTGAGTGGTAGGGCCTGTGTGCCTGAGTGTAGGAGATCTATTTCTCTGAGTGTAGGCCTGTTGTGGCTGAGTGTAGGCCTTGTGGCTGAGTGTAGGCCTTGTGCCTGAGTGTAGGTCTTTGGAGAAGACTGAGTGTTGTAGGGCCTTGGGCCTGAGCTGTAGGAACCTGTTTGGGATTCTGAGTGTAAGATCTGAGGATCTGAGATAGTGGAGGAGTTTGGCCGAATCTAGTACACTACTAGATAGGCGAAGGGGGAAAGTGGATGTACCCAAACCTTGGGGAACTACTATAAATCTGTGTGTTCACTGTGTGCATGATTTGATTCTGTGATTGCTGATTGATTCTGTAAGTAGTAATTATAACTCTGTGATATAATATGCAATCTGCCTAAAAAGTTTTAAAAAGATTAAGTCACCTATTCACCCCCCTTAGGTGATTAGGTACAATTTCTTTCAAGTGGTATCAGAGCCAGGTTACTCAAAAAGGACTTAAACTCTCTGAGTAGATCCTGTTGCAGATTCAGTATAAGTAAAGTGCAGAATCAAGAAAATCAAGAAACATGGGTTCAATAGAGAATCATAAGGAACTTGGATCCATGAAGTGCCCATTTGCAAAAAAGAGATTTTTGGCATCTGGAAAGAAAGGGTGAGACTGTTTATGAAAGCCTCAGACCCTAGAATATATATCACAGTTAAAGAAGGCCATATGTGCCTATGATGAAGGTTTCATTCCTGGATGCAAATCAGAGAACACCTAAGGTCTTTTCTGAAATGACAAAAGATGAGATAATTCTAGCCACTATGGACAAGAGGGCTCAGAATATATTGTGAGTGCCATAGATGATGCTACATTTCAGAACTTGATACACTGTAAGACATCTAAGGAGATGAGGTGGGATACTCTTATAGTGTATATGGAGGGTTCAGAAGAGGTGAGACAGGACAGAAAGTCTTTGTTAAACCAAGAATATAAAAGTTCAGGCAAGGTAGGTCTGATAGCATAACAGAATGCTATAAGAAATTCTATAGGATAGTTAATGAGTTAATGTCCTATGGAAGAGATTTCAGTAATTATGAGCTAAATGATAAGTTCTTGAGATCCCTAACAAGGATTGGGACACCAAGATCTGTGCCATTGGGAAATGACAAGCTAGCAGATATTCATCCTCCAACTTTGTTTGGAAAACTACTATCCTATGAAATGCAGTTGTGATGGTAAGGAAAGAGTAGGAGAAGACTACAAGAATTGAGAATAAATAAAGAACAGTGCATTCAAGACAGAAGCCACAAGAAATACAGAAGTAAGTCTCCATCTCCACCTCCAAAAGTGGCTGAGACTGAGTCAGATGATTCAGAAAGCGGAAAGTCTGAAAGCAGTGAGAGTGATGAGGACTTTGCAGCATCACAAGACACTTTCAGAAGTTTCTAAAGAAGAAACAGTGGAGGACAAAGCCATCCACTTCACAGGGAAAAGATGACTATTATCAGAACAAGAAGTCATCAAAGAAAGACAGGAGAAAGCCCAAGTCAAGCAAAGTAACTCTATCAAAAATTGTATGCTATTGTTGTAACAGACAAGGACATGTTATTGCTGACTGTCCAGAGAAAAGGAAAGAGTCTACTGATAAGAAGAAGACTAATCAAGGGCAAGAAAGAAAGGTCCTTTGTTGCCAAGAAGGACAAGGGCCTGTCAGATATATCTTCTTCAGAAACTGAGTCAGAAGCTGAAGCATACATAGGACTGTTTGCTGAAGAAGAGGAAGAGGAGTTCATCCAGATAATGAACTCTATATATGAGCAAGAGGACATTCAGTGCAAAGGACTGATGGCCTAATAGAAGGTGACAAAATCCAGGAGCAGCCTGGACCTAGTAGTAAGGTACAAAATTTTTCTTTAAGTTCAATTTCTAGTGCTAGTTCAGATTCAGTTACATCAGCATCAAGTGATGCCAGTGGATCTGAATCTGAAGAGGATATTCATCAGTTGATTGATGAATAAGAGTTCTGTTGCAAGATTTTAAGAAAAGCAAATCCTTGGCCAAGAGTCAGGCAAAGGAAATTCTAGTCTCAAAGTGGCTGCAACTGATTTTGAGAAGCTAATTGATCAAAATTTAAATGAAATAGCCAGACTGAAGAACATAACTGTTATTCAGATGTGGACTATAGCTTTTAAGAATGATCAAATCAGAAATCTGGAGATTAATCTTCAGAAGGAGAGAGATATAGTTGCTAGGTTTTCTAACCAAAGTCTGTTCTACTTTGATTGATGAGTTTATACCTCACAAGGGTAAAGCTGGACTGGGGTTTACTAAACTTGCTAGGACTGTTCAGTCCAAGTCTAAGGGCAACGCCCCAGCTCTCAACAAGTCAGCTGTAGATAAAACAGCTAGGAATGTACCTAAGCAAAGGTACAATAGGTTTGAGTGCTGGTGTTTTGGCAAGGTAGGGCACTTTGCCATAGACTGTTGCATAATACTAATGCCAAAGTGAGTAGCAAACTGCCTGTTGGAAGATCTGCAGGTAGCTTTGTTAAGAGGCAAACTAACCAGCACCAAGGACCAAGAATTCTTTGGGTTCTAAGGTCAACTAATCTGTTTTGCAGGAGAGTCCAAGTGGCCATGCCCCAATATGGTACTTGGACAGTGGATATTCAGGCACATGACTGGAAGTAGGGGATTGCTAAAGGACTTCACACCAATCAAGGATGGTCCTAAAGTCACCTTTGGTGGTTCTGAAAAAGGAATCATCAAGTGTTTTGGTAACATTTCTAGCACCCATATAACTATTACTCAAGTGGCTTATGTTGAAGGTTTGAAACATAACCTTATTAGTATAAGTCAATTGAGTGATTTAGGATATGACATCTCATTTGTCAAAGATGGTTGTCATATCAGGAGGTCAAATGATCAAGAGATAATTTTGACAGGTTATAGAAAAAGAAATGTCTATTGCCTAGACATTATGTGTGAGAACAATGGTTCTCCAGTGTGTCTTGTAGCTGATGAGAAAGTCTCTCATTGTGTCAAATGGCACAAGAGGCTAGCCCATCTCAACTACAAGACAATTGGCCAACTCTATAGCAAAGAGTTAGTGAGGAATGGTCTTCAAGTTAGGTGTATTAAAGATGGGATATGTTCAGCTTGTCAAAAGGGCAAGCAGACTAGATCCACCTTTAATAGCATTGAAAACAAAGATGCTGTGAGGTGTTTATACCTCTTGCATATGGATCTCTTGGTCTTATGCCAGTTCACAGCCTAGGTAGGAAGGTCTACACATTTGTGGTTGTAGATGACTACTCAAGGTTTTCCTGGGTGTTCTTCCTTAGACAGAAATCTGAAACACCTAGTATCTTCTATAGCTTTGTCAAACAAATTCAGAATGAGTTAGACAGTACAGTGGTCAAAATAAGAAGTGACCATGGTACTGGATTCCAGTCTGATAGTATGACAAAACTATGTGAAGAATTTGAGATATTTCAGGAATTTCTTCACCAAGAATACCTCAGCAAAATGGCATTGCTGAGAGGAAAAATAGAACCTTTATTGAGGCTGGTAGAACCCTATTAAGTGATACATCTCTCCCAGAATATTTCTGGGCTAAGGCAGTGAATACTGCATGCCATGTAATTAATATAGCTACCATTACTAAAAGCCACAATAAGACCCCCTATGAGATTGTGAAAGGCAGAAAACCAAACCTATCCTACTTCAGGATCTTTGGTTGTAAGTGCTTTATACTTAACAATGGAAAGTCTTACTTGACCAAGTTTGCTGCCAAATCCCAAGAGGGGATCTTTGTTGGGTACAACAACAATAGTAAGGCTTATAGAGTCTACAACTTGTCTACTCAAGTTGTAGAAGAGTCAGTACATGTATTATTTGATGAAGCTAGACTTATTAACCATGAGTTGTCTAGAAGTATTTACAGCTCCATAGGTGTAACTTAGAAGATGGACAAGCTCACTATTGAAGAAGGACCTACTGCAAGTCAGCATGTAGATGATAGTGGTTGTTGTCCAGGGGGAGTACTACATGTACCTAATGTAGAAGAAGATCAAGGAGTGCAGCAAGTTGAAGAAGCTGAAGGAGTTCAACCTGAAGCCAGGATGCCTCCAGCTAATAGACATCTAAGAGATCATCCAGCAGATCAAATCATTGGTGATCTAAGACAAGGGGTACAAACAAGGAGCAGAAATCTGAGTGCAGTGCTCTACTCCAGTTTTCTATCCCAAGTAGAGCCGAATAAATTTGAAGAAGTCATCCTAGACCCTCATTGGATTGAGGCAATGCAAGAAGAGCTAAATCAGTTCAAGAGATGAAAAGTCTGGGAGCTTGTTCCTAAACCAAAAGACCACAACATAATTGGAACCAAGTGGATCTTTAGGAACAAGATGGATGAACATAGAGTGATTATTAAGAACAAAGCAAGACTGGTTGCCAAGGGATATAGGCAGGAAGAAGGTATTGACTTTGATCAAACTTTTGCTCCAGTAGCCAGACTAGAAGCCATAAGAATGTTCCTGGCCAATGCAACCTATCAAGGTTTTAAAGTATACCAAATGGATGTTAAGTCAGCCTTTTTGAATGGTAATCTGAAGAAGAGATCTATGTGGAACATCCATCAGGTTTGTTGGAACACCCTATTACTAATTTGGGTCAGGATCACTATGTCTCTAGGAATCTATGTTTTGACCTTCTGTATAGCTTAATAGGTCAATTAGTTTTGAGTCTAAGGGTTAGAGGCTAGGATTGGAAGCTGCCCTGAAGACCCAAGCTTTTTGGAGACTAAGTCCAAATCGTCGAGCTCAGCACGACGTTTCGTCGAACTCCGGTCGACGATCGTCTAGCTCAACTTTGATAGATCGTCGAGCTCCATTCGACGATCGCTGAGCTCAAACTCATAATATCGTCGAGCTCTGGTCGACGATCGCTGAGCTCAACTTCTCAATATCGTCGAACTCCATTCGACGATCGCTGAGCTCAGGCGACGATTTTGACTCTGCACTGGATCCTTATCTCTGAGCTCAGTTCGACGATCTTTGAGCTCAGATCGACGATTTCTTTGCGGCTTGCATTTTCCAATTCGCTGAGTTCAGCTCGACGATAGCAGAGCTCAGTTCGACGATTTCAGTTATCTTTCAGAATTCAAATTCAAATCAGATAGAAGTTATTCTGCATTTAATTCAGAAGATCTGCCAGCCATTTTCATTTACTTCTGGAGCAAGTTTCAAGGGATTTTTCAAGGAACAATTTAGTGGACTTTCCTTCAGAACATATTATGCAATTAAGGCAATATATAATGACCAACAAGGCGTAATCAATGCAGACCAACGGCTATCTTTGACAGAGTAATATTCTATTCAGACTCAGAGAATAAAAGAGAATTTTTTTGAATCAAATATAGAGATTGACAAGAATAGGACACCTCTCAATATACAGAGACTCTAAAAATATTCTGTCAACAAGAATTCAGAAGAACACTCATCATCAAGAGATCAAGCTTTCAAACATTCTTCAGATCTCTTCAGCTCTCAAGTGTTCAAGGCCAACATCATTTCAAGACTCCAGACAATCAACATTTCAGCTTGCTGAAATCATCTTCTGCTGGAGATCTATTTTGAAGGCCTATCACCCTCAGCAAAGCTCATCTTCCTGAAGATCAAGGACTCAGGGGGAGCTTTGAAATCAATCCACTTAGTCTTCTCAGTTGTTTGAGAAAGAGAAGACTGCCATAACTCTCTCAACCCCCTCTCTGTAAAGGGTTTTTCAAACTCCCTTCAAAAGTTTGAATCTGGTTTTTGAGCACCTTGTCAAAAGCTCATTGGTGGCAAGACACCTGATCAAAAAATCTGATTTGGTTTTTGAGCACCTTATCAAAAGCTCATTGGTGCCCAGGACACCTGATCAACTCATCCTGCAGTGGATTCCTACCTAGGGTGGTAGAAGAGTGGATGTACCCAAGTTGGGGAACCACTATATTTCCTTGTGTCATCTGGTTCTGCATGTTTTCTTTTTGTTTCTGGCCTAGATTTTCTTGTGCTTAGATTCTGCATAGCTTAGTTTTGTGATTAGTTTTATTTCTGCTTCCCTGCTTACACTCATTACAACAATTGTTGTAAAGCTTTGCAAAAGTTTTTCTTTGTGTTTTAAAAAGCACCATATACTCTATTCACCCCCCCCCTCTAGAGTATATCTGATCTAGTTTCCCCTTTCAATTGGTATCAGAGGAGGTTGGTTAAAATCATACCATATCTGTTTGGTTGTACAGGCTAACACCTGAACCCCAAGATCCCAAACTAGATCCTTCTTTTATATTTTTATTATTAGATTTAGCTTGCACAAATCATGGCCCAAAACAAAGATTATGCTAGCACCAGACCTCCAGTGTGCAATCTGTCAAAGTTTGCACTTTGGAAAGCAAGGATTAGACTCTACATGAATTCTATTGACGAAGATATTTTTAATTCTGTTTTGACAGTGTGTCCAAGACCTCCAGAGAGCACAAGCACAAATGCTGTTCCACCTCCATCAGGAACAGATGCTGACATCAAAAAGTGGAAAGTAGCTGATGCCAAGGCAATGAACATTCTAGCTCAGACAATGTCAGATGACATTTTTCAGAAGGTAGCTGAATGTAATTCAGCCAAGGAGATCTGGGACAAGCTCTCAGAAATAGTTTCAGGCTCAGCTGATGAGAGAAAGGACAGAAGATCCCATCTCATCTCCCAATATGAGAACTTCAAGAAGGGAGAAACTGAGTCAGTGGGAGACATGTACAACAGACTGAGTCTAATTGTCAGTGAACTGAGGACATTAGACAAAGAGATCTCACTGACAGAACTTAATGACAAGATCCTAATGTGCTTCCCCAGCACTTGGGATTCAAGAATCTGGCCAATTAAAGATGCCAGAAGTCTGAATGAGATCACCACTGAAGCCTTGTTGGGTAAGCTCAAATCTTATGAGCTACTCATCAAGAACAGAGAGGAAGAACAGAAGGCTGCTTCACCAGCCACAAGAAAGGAGAAGACTATAGCATTCAAGGCAACTGAGGATCTGCCTGAAGAAAAAGGAACAGCCAATGATGAACTTCTCAGCTTGTTGGCCAAAAGATTCTATAAGATGGCCAGAAAGGACTTCAGAAGAAGATCATACAAGGAGCAGGATAAGCCAAGGTATGACAAGTCCATTGGCAATAGCAAAGACATTATTTGCTTTGGTTGCAGGAAACCAGGGCATATGGTTCCTGACTGTCCAGAAAACAAGAACAAGGACAGAAGGGACAGAAAAGAAAGAAGAAAGGAGAAGGACTCCAAAAGGAATGGAAATAGCAAACCTTCCTCCAGCAGAAATAAGCACACAAGGAAAGGATTTGTTGCTGAATCCTGGAGTGAGACTGAAGAGGAGTCAGAAGCCTCTTCCAGCTCAAGTGATGATGAGGATGATGCAGAGGAAAAGGAGTTCTGCATGATGGCAATCAATGCCTCACAACACAACTCAGAGGAAGAGGAGTCAGAGTCAGACTCAGAGACTCAACCTGAAGAAGATCAGGTAATCAGCTCTTTTGATTTTACTTCAGAAGATTTTAAATTTGAATTTAAAGCACTATGTTTAGACCTGCTAAAGTCTGAGAAAGAGATCATCTCTCTCAGAAATCAATTATCTGAACAAAATGCTTTAAAATCAGAAAACCTCAAACTCTCTCAGGAGTTGGAGAACTATAGGGAACAGATAGCTTCACTGAAGAGTGAGCTCTCTGAGGCCAAGAAGCTTGAAGAATCTCTCAATGGGAGAAGCATCAAGCTGATGGACATCACAAGCACAGTGAACTCAAGATTCAACAGTACACTGGGCTTGGGTGCCTCATCCAGCCAACCTATTGTTCTAACAACCCCTATCAAGTTCATTTCTGACAAGGGAAAGGGAGTTGTAGAGGTTGCCAGGAAAAATTCTGATCTGCCTCAGAAAACTAAAGTCCAGTACAAATCGTCGAACGGAGATCGACGATCGCCGAATGAAGATCGACGATCGCCGAACGCAGCTCGACGATCTCAGGACAAATCGTCGAACGCTGATCGACGATCTCAGCCAAGATCGTCGAACGCTGCTCGACGATCCCATATACCTGACCTCAGCCATAGTCGACCGTCGAACGGAGCTCGACGATCTGACCCACGATCGTCGAACGCAGCTCCAAGATCGTCGAACAGAGGTCAGAGCTCTGGAAATTTTTTCAAAGGCAAGTCAAAATTGAATCCTAAGGGTTCTTCATCCCAAACCTTTAACCCTTATACTGAATGGATTATACCTCCAAGGAGATATCATCCTGAAGGATATAAGAGTCAGCCAGGGATATCTTTCATTTCTGAATTTAAAGGTTATCAACCTAGGCCCAAGGTAAACTGGGTCAAAAACAAGTAAATTGTTTTATGTGCAGGTGAAGACCTATCCAACATCTAACCAGCAATGGTATTTGGATAGTGGATGCTCTAAGCACATGACAGGGAACAAGGACAACCTCAATTCCTTTAGAGCCAAGCTTGGACCCAAAGTTATCTTTGGTGATTCCAACTTTGGACAAACTAAAGGATATGGAGAAGTCCAGATTGGTTCTGTAACCTTCAAGAAGGTAGCATATGTGGAAGGACTGAAGCACAACCTAATCAGCATCAGTCAGCTATGTGATGAAGGCTACCAGGTGAACTTCAGCAAAACTTATGCAAAATCAAGTCAGAGGACAACACAACTGTGTTGACAGGTAAAAGGAAAGGTAACATCTACCTAGTAGATTTTCTTTCAACTACTATAGATATCTGTTTATTCAATTTAGTTTGTAGACCAAATGTTTTATGGCATAAGAGACTAGGACACCTAAACCTTAGAACTATTGCTAGGCTCTCCAAGGACAACCTTGTTAGAGGACTACCTTCTGGCCCCTACAAGAAGGAAGGACTCTGCAAGGCTTGTCAATTAGGCAAGCAAACTAAAACAGTTTTAAGTCACTTAATAAGAGTGATTCACCTAGGATATTGTATCTGTTACACATGGATCTATTTGGACCCATCACAGTACAAAGCCTAGGAGGGAAATCCTACACTTTAGTGATTGTAGATGACTTCTCTAGATTCACTTGGGTGTTCTTTCTAAGGAAGAAGTCTGATAACTTTAAGTGTCTGACAGAGTTTCTCAAATGTATAAAGATTGAGTTCAATACTCACATTGCCCTGATCAGAAGTGATCATGGGACAGAGTTTGATTCTCTTCTTATGCAAGAGTTCTGTCAGAGTGAAGGGATCAGACATACTTTCTCAGCTCCTAGAACTCCTCAACAAAATGGGGTAGCTGAAAGGAAAAATAGAACCCTTATTGAATCTGCCACTACATTGTTGTCAGATGCTCATCTACCTCTATCCTTCTGGGCAGAGGCAGTGAACACCTCCAACTATGTGCTGAACAGAAGTCTGATACATAAACTGAAGGGAAAGACTCCCTATGAATTACTCAAAGGGAAGAAACCTAAAGTTGACTATTTCAAATTTTTGGTTGCATTTGCTATATTCACAATAATGATAAGAAACATCTAGCAAAATTTCAAGCCAAAGCTGATGAAGGAGTGTTTCTGGGATACTCCATGATCAGCAAGGCCTATAGGGTTTATAATAAATCATCACTTGAAAATTGAGGAATTTGTTCATGTTTCTTTTGATGAAACTAACATGTCTTTCAAGGAGAAGATTTCTTCTACCATAGAACCTTTGCAGGAACACTCTCTAGTTGAAGATATGAACAAGCTACAGGTTGCTCAAGAGGATGAAAGCAGTGAAGATGAAAGCAATGCTCAACATATTGAAGCACAACCTGAAGAGCCAGTTGTTGTACCACAAGAGGAAACAACAACACAGGTTGGTGAACAATCAACACCCCCGTTGATTTAGTAACATCAAGAGACCATCCAATTTCCCAGATAATTGGAGAAATCTCAGCTGGTGTGCAAACCAGAAATCAGGTCAACCAAAACCTGTTGCACACCTGCTTCTTTCTCAAATTGAACCTCAGTCCATTCAAGATGCAGAGCAAGATCCACACTGGATCATTGCCATGCAAGAGGAGTTGCATCAATTTGAGAGGAACAAAGTATGGGAACTAGTGCCCAAGCCTAAGGATCATTCCATTGTTGGAACAAAATGGGTATTCAGAAATAAACTGGATGATCAAGGAGTAATAATAAGGAACAAGGCAAGGCTAGTTGCCCAAGGATATTCTCAAGAAGAAGGAATTGACTACGACCAGACCTTTGCACCTGTTGCAAGATTAGAAGCCATCAGGATATTTTTAGCTTATGCAGCTCACAAAGGCTTCAAGGTTTATCAGATGGATGTCAAGAGTGCCTTCTTAAATGGAGACATCAAAGAGGAAGTCTATGTCAGACAACCTCCAGGTTTTATCTCTCCAACTCATCCTGATTACGTTTTTAGATTAAATAAAGCATTATATGGTCTCAAGCAAGCTCCTAGAGCATGGTATGAGACCCTAGCATGCTTTCTCTTGAAAAATGGTTTTATAAGGGGTAGAGTAGACCAAACTCTTTTCATTAGAACCCATAAGTCCCATACCCTACTAGTACAAATCTATGTAGACGATATCATTTTTGGTTCTACTGACTCAAAACTATGCAGAAGGTTTTCTAACCTAATGCATTCTAAATTTGAGATGAGTAGCATGGGTGAGCTATCCTTCTTCCTAGGATTGCAAGTCAAACAACATGCTGAGGGCATCTTTATTTCTCAAACCAAATATGCTAATGAGCTGGTTAAGAAATTTGGCATGTCTGAGGCATCTTGTATGAAAACACCCATGCCTACCAATGCTGTATTGGATGCTGATGAACATGGGAAACCTGTTGATCAGACAACATATAGAGCAATGATTGGCTCTTTACTGTATCTTACAGCTAGTAGACCAGATATAATGTTTGCTACATGTATATGTGCTAGATTCCAAGTTAGCCCTAGAGAGTCACACCTCACATTAGTAAAGAGGATTCTTAGGTATGTTAAAAGTTGTCCAAATCTAGGTCTCTGGTATCCAAAAGATTCAGCATTTGAGTTAACTGGATTCTCTGATGCTGATTATGCTGGATGCAGAATTGACAGGAAAAGCACCAGTGGAACTTGTCAGTTCCTTGGTGATAGACTTGTCTCTTGGTTTTGCAAGAAACAAACATCTGTGTCAACTTCAACTGCTGAAGCTGAATATATGGCTGCAGGCAGTTGTTGCTTCACAAATTCTGTGGATTCAAAATCAACTCCTAGACTATGGTTACAACTTAGAGAAGTCAAAAATCTTTTGTGACAATACAAGTGCTATCTCCATAGCTCAAAATCCAGTCCTCCATAGTAGGACAAAACACATAGAGATTAGGCATCATTTCTTAAGAGACAATGTTGAAAAGAATAAAATTGAACTGCAATATATCCCAACTGATTTACAAAGGGGAGATATTTTCACCAAGCCTTTGGATGAAAAGAAACACACCTTCTTCCTAAATCAGTTAGGAATGTTAGATGGAGGAAGTCTTAAATAATACCCAAGATTTTGAAAGCTAAAAATTTACCAAGACTAGGCAAAATTTCTGATTTTCCTTAGTGTCTAGAGTTTTCTGATCTCTGAACTGCGCTCGACGATTTTCACAAAGATCGTCGAACGGAGTTCGACGATTTCCTGAATCGTCGAACTGAGTTCAGCGCTCCTTTTGATAGTATGGACTATCTCTTCTGGTCAACGATCGTCGAACGGCGCTCGACGATTCTGTTCACTGAACGATCGTCGAACGGAGCTCGACGCCTTTCCAGATCGTCGAACGGAGATCGACGATTTTGGAGTCTCTTCAGATTCCTTTAGAAGCCTCGATCGTCGAACTGAGTTCAACGATCTTTCCTTTTCTGCGTCGAACCCTAATATAAAACTCATTTTTCGCCGTCGTTCTCTCTTGCGCTTTCAATTTCTCTGCAAACTTTTCTTCCCTCCAAACAGTTCTACCTTGGTCGTTTTGTTTGTTAAGTTTTTGCAGGTACCATGGCCGTCTCAGTTGCTGTACTCGCCGCCATGAAATTTGATGCAGGTTTTGACATTGATTTGGACTCCTTCAACACAACTGATCAAGTCTTCCAGGACATCCTCAGTTTATTCAAAGATCAGCATCTATCTGCCCTTATGACAACAAGAATCAAACTTGCCTCTGATGAAATCAAAGAATGGTTATATACTGCCCACAACCTTGACAACAACACCATTGTTGGCTCTATTGGTGGCACCCAGGTACCTCTGACCCCAACAGTCTTGACATAGGTTTTCGGTTTAAGGAATGGTGAAGACTCTGCTGAACGTTCTGGAGAAGAATTCTCTAATATTCTTGCCAGGATGGGTCATCCTGAGGGGAACCCTAGCAAGTTGTTTAAGAGGAACCTGTCAGTGGAATACAGGTTTCTGGCAGATGTTGTAGGCAAGGTTCTGTTGGCCAAACATTCTGCCCATGACACCATCTCCAGATATCAGCTCTGCCTCATGGGAGCTCTGGTAGATAGGAAAAGCTTGAACTGGGGAGAAGTCTTTTTTGATCTGTTGAAGAAAAAGATAAACAAAACATTTGTGAATTATGGAAGAATTCTGGGAGTCTTCCTTCAGGCCAAGTGCCCTACTCTGCTAGTCTCCTCTGGAGTGCACATCAATGCCTCCAAGAGACTCACCTGTGCCCTATTTGGGAAATGGGACAGGCAAATCATCAAGCCCAGCAGGCCCTCTCCATCTGCCCCTTCAGGCACCAGGACTCTAGGAGTCACTCCCCCCAGGCCTCTGCCCCTGCAGAGGACCTGCCTGCTGCTAGTGCTGCTTCTCCTCCTCCAAGTCCAATCCTACCCATTCCATCCACCACTCCAGCTCCCTCCACCATTACAATTTCCAGCCCATCTCCAACCTCTATTCCATCTCCAGCAACCATCTCATCTCCACCAGCAGACCACTTCCATCCCCTATTCTCTTATCCCCCACCAGATGTCACCTCATCCCCATCCCTTCCATCCTTCACACTTCTGGATGAATCCTACATGGATGATTCCCCCTCCTCTCCTCCAGAATTACCATCCTCTTCCACCTCTTTCCTAGACCTTCTCCACCATATTATTGCCCAACCCACATTCACTCCATCCATATCCATCCCATTATCATCCATCTCCACCATCCCCTCTCCTGAGCCATTCATTCCACCCTTCAGCCCTCCTCCTCCAGCTCCATCAGCCATCCCTGTACCCTCTACCTCTGCTCCTCTTCTTGAGCACGTAGATCTCCCAGCCTTAGTTGACCAGTTGTATGAGCTCCTTGCACCCAGGCTCTCTCTTCTCATGGAGGCCTCCTTAGCTCCTCTACAACAGTCAGTGGCAGCTCTCTCTGCCAGGCTGTCCTCCTTCCTTACTCCTCAAGCAGCCCCACCAGCAGTGTGCCTTGATGCAGAGGTATCTGCATCCAGGCAGGGGGAGATGCCCTATGAAGCCAGCCTTCATGCTGTTGTTGCTGCTGCTTCTGCTCCTCCTGTTGTTTCTGCTGCTACTGATGCTGTTTCTGTGTCTGCTTCTGCTACTGCTGCTGCTCCTGCATCTGTTGCCTCTGCTACTCCAGTCCTAGCAATAGACCTAAGGTCTTTGCTATCTACATTTGATACTGCATACCACTGCTGCCTCCCAGAGCCCAATGCTGTCCAGCCCTCTAAAGATCTGTCCAGGGCTCTGGTGCCCTTCTCATGCTGTGACCCCAGTATAATTTCTGCTTTTATTCTTTCAGTGACTGCTGCTTCTGACATTGCTTTTGCTGCTGAAGAAGACATTGTTCCAACTGCTGCTGATGAGCTCATTCCCCAGGATTTTCTGATGACAGAGGCTGTTGATTTTCAGCCTGCTGAAGTTGTTGTTTCTGAAGCTGCTGCTGCCCTCATTCCTGAAGTAATCACTGTTTCTGCTAGTGCTCCCGTACCTGTTGTTTTATCTGCTACTGCTGTCTCTCCTGAAGTTACTAGGGCTGTTTCTGAAGTTGTTTCTGTTGCTCCATATGCTGTTGCACCTATTGTTATATCTGCTGCCCCTTCTGCTTCTGCCCCATCAGCTGCTGTTCAGCTAAAAGAAGATCTGATGAAAAAGATTGATGCCTTATATGATGCACAGAGTTCTGAATCTGAGGATTATAACACTGCTTCTGATGACTCATCTGCCACCATTGCAAAGAAAAGAAAGGCAAGAAGTAAGGCCTTGAAGAGGGTTCCTCCTGCCAAAGTTAGAGATGATAATGATGTTCCCTACTATATTCTGCACAACTGCCCAATCACTGAGCATTGGATGCAGTTCTCTAAGAACCAGTTAAAGGCTATGAAGAAGAAGAGGAAGTATGAAAAAGGTTCCACTCAGTTCAAGCACCCTCATCCTCCTCCACCACCTCCACCTGATGCAGGTGCAGGTGGCAGCTCTGCAAGTTCAGGCCCTGCTAGAAGCCAGGCTCCCTACCAACCTCATGCTAGAACTTATCAAAGGGAAAGCCAGTCTAGGGGCTCTTACTCTAGAAGGGGAGGATATAGGGGAAACTAAAGAGAGACTCAGGTTTACTCTAAAGGGCATTCCAGGCAGCATCCTTACTCTAGGGGAGGACATGTCTCTTCTGATACATCTTCTGGTCCTTTCCCTATAAGCTCAAAGATACTGTGACTGCCAGGACTCCTCAAGATACTTCTTCCAACAGGTATGAGCCACCTGTTCCATTTGAGGACCCTGAGAAGAATCCTATGGCTTGGACTGCTAGAATGAAAGAGCTGGCTGCTTTAGATCAAATCAAGAAAGCCAAAGAGAAAGGCCTAGACACTTCCAACATCTCCACAATGTCAGAACAAAGACAGAAAGAACTAGAAAGTTATGCTTCCAGCAAATTTTTTGATGCAGACAGGTACATGGAATTGCATCCTGCTGCAGTGGTTCCAAGGACTTCTAAGCAAACATATCTGGGAGCAGCTGATGATACAAGATCCAAAAAAGAAGCATTAAATCCTAACAGAGAAATTAAAATGGTAAAAGGCAAAGAAAAGGAATAACTCTGTAAGGTGATAACTCTTGGTTTTTCTGACTGCCTTCTGGATATCATGTTTATATATCTCTGTGATGGTTCTGTGATGTCTAGCTGCTGTTGTCTTTATGTTTCTGTGACTATATGATGTTGTTTGTTTTTCCTATGTCTGTAAATAGTTTTCCTAACCCAAATAGGGGGAGATTGTTGGAACACCCTATTACTAATTTGGGTCAGGATCACTATGTCTCTAGGAATCTATGTTTTGACCTTCTGTATAGCTTAATAGGTCAATTAGTTTTGAGTCTAAGGGTTAGAAGGCTAGGATTGGAAGCTGCCCTGAAGACCCAAGCTTTTTCTGGAGACTAAGTCCAAATCGTCGAGCTCAGCACGACGTTTCGTCTAACTCCGGTCGACGATCGTCTAGCTCAACTTTGATAGATCGTCGAGCTCCATTCGACGATCGCTGAGCTCAAATCTCATAATATCGTCGAGCTCTGGTCGACGATCGCTGAGCTCAATTTCTCAATATCGTCGAACTCCATTCGACGATCGCTGAGCTCAGGCCGACGATTTTGACTCTGCACTGGATCCTTATCTCTGAGCTCAGTTCGACGATCTTTGAGCTCAGATCGACGTTTTCTTTGCGGCTTGCATTTTCCAATTCGCTGAGTTCAGCTCGACGATAGTAGAGCTCAGTTCGACGATTTCAGTTATCTTTCAGAATTCAAATTCAAATCAGATAGAAGTTATTCTGCATTTAATTCAGAAGATCTGCCAGCCATTCTCATTTACTTCTGGAGCAAGTTTCAAGGGATTTTTCAAGGAACAATTCAGTGGACTTTCCTTCAGAACATATTATGCAATTAAGGCTGTAATCAATTCAGGCCAACGGCTATCTTTGACAGAGTAATATTCTATTCAGACTCAGAGAATAAAAGAGTTTTTGTTTTTGAATCAAATATAGAGATTGACAAGAATAGGACACCTCTCAATATACAGAGACTCTAAAAATATTCTGTCAACAAGAATTCAGAAGAACACTCATCATCAAGAGATCAAGCTTTCAAACATTCTTCAGATCTCTTCAACTCTCAAGTGTTCAAGGCCAACATCATTTCAAGACTCCAGACAATCAACATTTCAGCTTGCTGAAATCATCTTCTGCTGGAGATCTATTTTTGAAGGCCTATCACCCTCAGCAAAGCTCATCTTCCTGAAGATCAAGGACTCAGGGGGAGCTTTGAAATCAATCCACTTAGTCTTCTCAGTTGTTTGAGAAAGAGAAGACTGCCATAACTCTCTCAACCCCCTCTCTGTAAAGGGTTTTTCAAACTCCCTTCAAAAGTTTGAATCTGGTTTTTGAGCACCTTGTCAAAAGCTCATTGGTGGCAAGACACCTGATCAAAAAATCTGATTTGGTTTTTGAGCACCTTATCAAAAGCTCATTGGTGCCCAGGACACCTGATCAACTCATCCTGCAGTGGATTCCTACCTAGGGTGGTAGAAGAGTGGATGTACCCAAGTTGGGGAACCACTATATTTCCTTGTGTCATCTGGTTCTGCATGTTTTCTTTCTGTTTCTGGCCTAGATTTTCTTGTGCTTAGATTCTGCATAGCTTAGTTTTGTGATTAATTTTATTTCTGCTTCCCTGCTTACACTCATTACAACAATTGTTGTAAAGCTTTGCAAAAGTTTTTCTTTGTGTTTTAAAAAACACCATATACTCTATTCACCCCCCCCCCCTCTAGAGTATATCTGATCTAGTTTCCCCTTTCAAGGTTTTGTTCATTCAACTCAACCTAATTATGTCTATAGACTTAGGAAGGATTTGTATGGGTTAAAACAAGCCACTAGGGCTTGGTATGAAACCCTGTCTAGTTTCCTCATTGAGAATAAATTCACAAGGGGGAAAATAGACAAGACTCTATTCCTTAGGGAATCCAGAGGCAAGATCATACTAGTCCAAATATATGTAGATGACATAATATTTGGGTCTACTGAAAATAGTCTTTGTAGAAAGTTTGCAAAACTAATGCAAGAACAATTTGAGATGAGCAGTACGGGGGAACTTAAGTTCTTCTTGGGTCTCCAAGTTAGACAGACTGAGAATGGTTTATCCATATGCCAGTCTAAGTTCACCCTAGAACTAATAAGGAAATATGGTATGGATTCATCCAATACCATGAAAACTCCTATGGGGTCAAGCATGTCTCTAAGCAAAGATGATGCAGGGAAACCTGTAGATGAGACTTTGTATAGAGGGATAGTTGGCTCCCTACTATATCTAACTGCTAGTAGACCAGATATCATGTATGCTACATGTGTCTGTGCTAGGTACCAAGCATGCCCTAAAGAGTCTCATTTGACAGCAGTCAAAAGGATACTAAGATATCTATAGGGCACTCCTTATATAGGCCTTTGGTACCCTAAGAATGGAGACTTTGAACTAACAGGTTATTCAGATGCAGATTTTGCAGGCTGTAAAGAAGATAGAAAGAGTACAACTAGAACCTGTCAATTCCTAGGTGGAAGACTGATATCTTGGAGTAGAAAGAAGCAAATTAAGTGTGGCTATCTCTACTGCAGAATCAGAGTATGTGGCTGCAGGAAGTTGTTGTGCTCAACTTCTATGGATACAACATCAGCTTGAGGATTATGGTATTCAAGTAAGTAGAACACCACTGTTTTGTGATTCTACTAGTGCTATATCTATTGCAAAAAATCCTGTTTCCCATAGTAGAACTAAACACATTGAAATAAAATATCATTTTCTAAGGGAACATGTAGAAAAAGAAGATATTTCACTAGAATATGTAAATACAGATAATCAACTAGCTGACATGTATACTAAGCCTTTAGAAGAAACCAAATTCAATAGGTTTAAAATTGAATTAGGTATGATAAACTTAGAATAAGTTTACAGAAATGGCTAAGTAAAATAGTGTCGACACACAGAGTTGTCTGTGTCGAGACAGAATATTGGTGTTGACACTTCAGAGAAAATGTGTCGACACATCTAAGAAGTTGGTGTCGACACTTCAGAAAATTAGTGTCAACACATACAGGGTCAGTGTCGACACAACCAAGGTGGTGTCGACACTTAGAATTTATACAGAATTCGACAAGTAAAGTCTCGACTAAGTATCGAGTTAAGTGGTGTCGACACATAAATAAGTGTCGACACATATATTCTGTCAATTATACTGTGTCGACACATAGTTGTCGAGACATTATAAGTCTGTGTCGACACTTTTCAACAGTGTCGACACAATTTAAGTTAGTTGACGCGCCCTTTCATCTTCAACTCTAGAAAGGTATAAATAGGATTTCACCATTGTCTGTCGACACGCTCACCAAAGTTTCGAGACCAAACTTGTGTGTCGACACCTCTCTTCTCTAGATTCAAATTCTTCAAACCCTAATGGCGCCAAAGCTCGAAGAGAACGTAAATGAAGGCTATGAACTAGTGCGGCATGCGTTTGATGACGCAGAATCGGAGATCAAGGATGTGGTAACCCTAGTTGCAAACTCAGGGTTAGATTTTCTTTTTTCAGAGCCAACCAAGATATGGAAGAAAGAAGTATTGGAATTTCTGAATGGAGCAACCCTAGACGAATCTGGATTCAAGATAAAGTCAAGGGTTCGAAAAGGTGATGGTCTCACCTAAGAGTTTGAGAAAGGTACTAAACCTACCAAGGACTAAGGAAGAAGCTGAAGTTACTGCTTCTAAGACCAGAGAAGCTTTAACTTGGTGTGGACTGGATTCCAAGATGAAAATTGGATCAGTGTTCAATAGAAAGGGGATGAACAACCAAGGCAAATTTCTCTCAGAAATTGTTGGCAAGGTGATCTTGAGTAAGCCTGGTGGGCATGACAGAGTTTCAGCCCATATGTTCAGTCTCATGACAAGGACTATCTTCACACTGCAAACTGATTGGTCTGTTGTAGTCTTTGATAAGATTAAAGAGAGTATGAAGAAACCCAATTTGGGTAGGATACTAAGTCTTTACTTGGCTGGTAGTATACCAGATGTAATGAGTCAAGCTACAGGATCAAAGATCAATCACATGAGAAAGATGGACATGAGAATCTTCTCAAGATGGGATAGGGTCTTGACCAAGGAATTGCCAACCCCTGAGAAGGTAACACCCCAAAAGCAGAAGAAGAAGATAGCCCCTATGGCTCAAGATTCATCTAGCAGCTCTGAGGAGCAAGTTATCTTCACTCCTGATGAAGAAGACACTGGAATTGCTGGAAAGTCTCCAGCTATACAAGATGATGCTGAGAGGCAGGGGGAGCTACCACAGGCTAGCCCTCTGCACCAGGATTCTATCCAGGGGGAGCCTCTAGTAGTGGAAGAGCCAACTCCACTAGAAAGTGAACAAGCCACTCAAACCATCCTTGAGGTAATCACTGAGATTAATGCATTAGATTTTCTTATTGAGGATACTGTTTTGTCTGATTCATTAAATAATGTTAATCAGCAACCTCAAATTGATAGTCAACCCCCAGATGTTGTCATGGAGGACACATCTGTTGCAGCTCAAGAAGTATCTGATCATTTTGTTGATGAGCCAAGAGTTTCTCCACCACAACCTCAACAAGAGTTTACAATGGAAGATCTCTTCCTTAATTTGGATCAAACAGACTTTGAGAAGGAAAGTGCTGCTGCTGAGGGGGAGAATGCTCAATTTGAGGGGGAGCAAGTGGAAATTCTAGAAGAAACTGCAAGGAAAGAGCCTGAGAAGCCAAAGGATGTTGAGGAGCTACCTAGGGAGAGGGTAGAAATAGCAAGCACATCAGCCTCTGAAGATGAGGAGGCTGCAAGAGCAAAGAAAAGGAAATTCCAAGTATTTAAAGAAGGAGCCAGTATTATAAGAAGGCTTTACAAACTATTGCACCACAGCCTACACCACAGCCAGCACCATCTGTAGATTACAGTTCTCTGATAGTTGCTATGCAAATAAAGCTTGATGAGAAAAGGAAAGCTATAGAAACATATATGGATGAGGGGCATAAGTCTCTACAGTTTGATCTGGCCCAAGACATTAAGTCTATTAGATTTGAGATGAATCTAAATAAGAAGGAGATGACTAACTGCTTCCACAAGGGAGGGAATGCAGTAGTCTATCTAGCTACTCATTAGGAGAAAATCAAAGCTCAAGTGGATGACAATGTACTGAAGCAAGGATATGTTCTGGAGAATCAAATAAGGATGAATGATAATTTGACAGCTTTACACAATGCAATTGTCACAGAGATGAAGAATATAGCTGTAGGACAGACTACATCTAATGCTACTGCTAAGGCAAAGTTTGATAAAGCTTTACAAGAGGGCATAACTGAGGTTACTTCTGCTATTGAAAAATCTCAGAAGCTGATCACTGAAAAACTCCAAAGGTTAATACCTTTCTACAAGGATGGAGTCAATTATCACAATGCCCAAATCAGATTTCAGAAGGATGATCTAAGAGATCACATAGAAAGAGAAGTCATAAAGGGGGAGAGGGTGTTAGTCAAAGCAGGCTCTGATCATGCAAAATGGATTTCCAATTCCATCAGAGCCACTCTTGGTTATCCTCCTTTATGTGATGATGATAATTTTGCAGAGTCTGGGATTAATCCTGCCTATCTTGGAGGTGCGCAAGCTGAAGTTGCTCAGGTGATCTATCCTCCACCAGACTTTGATATGATACATGCAGATATACAATAAATGTATAGCCCTCCTGAGGGAATTGATAAGGTCATCATAGAGAAAGTGGTTCAGCCAGTATCTGAGGCTATACTAAAGAACAAGAAGCTTTGCTCAAAGAATAAGAGACTCAACTGTCTAAAAAGAGATTTAGAGAGCAAACTGAACAAAGGCCTGATTTTGAACAGTGGAGCCCCACTTCAAGAAATATTATTTTGACTGCTTGGAAGGCTGCCAAAGATAATATTCAAGACAGAAACAAGTGGTATTCTGAACTATAATGGAGAAAGCATGAAAACAGGCAAGAAGCCATAGTGCAATATAGAAGAAAGGCAAAGATGGGAAAGCTACCTCCTACTGCCTAGGAGCCTAGCAAGTACTTTCCCAAGCCTTATCATTACTTTGAGAGGCAGAAGATTAAAGCTGAAGAGCTAAAGAAGAAGGATCTGAAAGGGAAGAAGCATGCTGATACTGAAGATGCTGAAGCCCCTGTACAAGCAAAGATACAATCTGGAAAGGGAATTGTGATTAAGGAGGCTGAGCAGGAATAGAATAGAATTTATCTTTAGTTTACAGTTGTAATCTTTTGATTTTAAACACTCTGTAAACTTTTGTATAATGAATATGACAAAGTTGTTAGAATAATATGATGTGTGATAAATCTATTTCATAATTGTTCTAAGATGATATCTGTGTATACATGTTTTGTTTGATACATGTTTATGTTTTCCCTGATTGCATAATCCTGTTTTACATCATAATGTAATTTTGTTATGTATGGTGTATATCATTGACTAAGGGTTATGACTTCTCCAAATAGGGGGAGATTGTAGGGTACATTGGTTTAAATGTACCTGATTTGAAGAAGCCTCGCCCTACTCAATGATATACATCAAAATGTATTTGATGTGTTTTGAGTTTAGTTATGCAGGTCAAGTATTTACAGGGAAAGCAGAAAAGATTCTAAGTCCATGTGTCGACACACAGAAGGAAAGTGTTGACACTTAAGAAAACTTGTGTCGACACCCAGACAAGCAGTGTCGACACTTGGAGTAATTGTGTCAACACCAGGAATACAGAGTCGACACCAGACAGAAAGTATCGACGCATACAGTTTGTGTCGACACTCAATGAAGAGAAGTCCAGTGAAGCTGTGTCGACACTTAGCAGTAGTGTCGACACCCAGAGGAACTGTATCTACATCAGAAAGTGTCGACACTTGGAGGCTGTGTAGACACTCAGCAAATTTCAGTAGAGTCTAAGTATAAGTGTCGACATAATGAAGAATGTGTCGACACACAGCAGAAGACTCAGCACTTGAAGAAAGTGTAGACACAAGAAAGAATGTGTCAACACTCAGCAGAAGACTCAATACATGAAGAAAGTGTCGACACTAGGAGGCTGTGTCGACACTTAGCAAAGTTCAACAAAATTCTAAGTACAAGTGTCGACACAAAGGAGATGTGTCGACACTCAGCAAAAGTCTCAACACATGAGATGTGTCGACACAAGGAGAAGTGTCGACACTCAGAAAATATCAACACAGAAGGCATGTGTCGACACCAAGAAGAAGTGTCGACACTGAACAAGTTCAACACATGAAGATGTGTCGACACAAAGGAGTTGTGTCAGCACTTACAAGAATTCAGCTAAGTACTGAAGAACAAGGACTTGTGTCGACACACAATATCATTGTCTACATATGATGAAGAAGCTGTGTCGAGAAGTGAATTCTACAACACAAGGAGTTGTGTCGACACCTTGAAGGCTAGTGTCGACACTTAGTCTACTTGTGTCGACACTTGGTCTATAAGTGTCGACACTTAAAGACAAACTGTCTCGACACTTTCAGATAGTTACAGATATTTCAAGAACTGACTGGATGACTTGACAGCTGCCATTCCAGCCGTTCTAATGCAATTGTCAGAGTTGTCAGAAAGCTGTTAGGAACCGGATCAGCCGGTCACCATGAAGAAGGCCTATATATAGGCTTATACTGTCTACAGAAAAAGAAGATTAAGAGATTGAAAAAGAAAAGAAGATCTAGCTATTCATTGAAGAATCAAGTGAAGATCAAAGTAGTTGGAGAGAGAGAGCTCCTTCCAAGAAGACAACCGTTGGAACCAGGCTGTGAAGAAGGGTTCAGACCTAGTTCTGAATCTTAAGTTACAGTGATTGAAGATCAGCTGCAGAGAATCAATCCTATTATGTTCTACATTCAAGAAGCTTTGAAGATAGCCAAGTGAGATTGTTCTCAGCAGAGTTCTTCCAAGAACTCATCAAGAACCTATCAACTCTTCTCTCTTTTCTCTAAGTTGTAGGAATATTCTTTGTATTCTAAATTTCCCGTAGGATCCTTAGGATCTGAGTTGTAAGCCTGTAATTATAAAGGCTGAGTGGTAGGGCCTGTGTGCCTGAGTGTAGGAGATCTATTTCTCTGAGTGTAGGCTTGTTGTGGCTGAGTGTAGGCCTTGTGGCTGAGTGTAGGCCTTGTGGCTGAGTGTAGGTCTTTGGAGAAGACTGAGTTGTAGGGCCTTGGGCCTGAGCTGTAGGAACCTGTTTGGGGTTCTGAGTGTAAGATCTGAGGATCTGAGATAGTGGAGGAGTTTGGCCGAATCTAGTACACTACTAGATAGGCGAAGGGGGAAAGTGGATGTACCCAAACCTTGGGGAACCACTATAAATCTATGTGTTCACTGTGTGCATGATTTGATTCTGTGATTGCTGATTGATTTCTATGAAGTAGTAATTATAACTCTGTGATATAATCTGCAATCTGCCTAAAAAGTTTTAAAAAGATTAAGTCACCTATTCACCCCCCCTCTAGGTGATTAGGTACAATTTCTTTCAGCATCTTCCTCCAAGAATGTTGTCCCTGCTAGACCACAATTCCAAAAGGTCAAGCAGGAGATCTTGAGGCAAAGGTACAACAGATTTGACTGTTGGTGCTGTGGCAAGGTTGGTCACTTCGCCATAGATTGCTGGTTCAATTCCAGAAATGCAGCAACCCCTCATGTCAGCAATATGAGAAAGACCGCTTATAATGCTAACACTCGTAGGGGGAGTACTCTAACCCGAGACCAAGGACCCAAATGTGTTTGGGTTTCTAAGGAAAATTGATCATGATTGTAGGTATGTCCAAAGGCCAACAAAACGCCGATCTGGTACTTGGACAGCGGATGCTCTCGGCATATGACCGGGACTAGAAGCCTCATTCAGAACTTTACTCCAGTTGTGAACGGACCAAAGGTCATCTTTGGAGGTTCATACCGAGGAATTACAAGAGGCTACGGTATGATTACTAACAGCAATGTATCCTTCTCGGATGTGGCTTATGTCGAAGGATTGGAACACAATCTCATAAGCATAAGCCAACTCTGCGATAAAGGATGCATAGTTGAATTCCATGCTGATAAGTGCTTGATAAAATCCGTTGACAATATGGAAACGATTCTATCCGGCACTCGAAGCAGGAATATTTTTTGTTTAAATTTCATTTGTATAGATTCCTCTACACCAGTGTGTCTTTTAGCAAAAGATAGTGCGTCTCTTGGTGACCAATGGCACAAGAGACTAGCACATATTAACTTCAAAACTATTAATAATCTATTTTCAATGAACTTAGTACGTGATGCCCCGAATGTCAAATGCGTCAAAGACAAACCTTGTCATGCATGCGTAAAAGGTAAGCAAACAAGGTCTACTTTTAAAAGCATTATTGGCAAAGACTCTAACAAATGTCTCCATCTATTGTACATGGACTTGTTTGGTCCACTACAAATTAGAAGTTTAGGAGGTAAGGATTATACGTTGGTAATTGTTGGTGATTACTCTCGCTTTGTGTGGGTGTTCTTTCTGAAACACAAGTCAGATACCTTTGACATCTTTTCTAATTTTGTCAGGCAAGTACAGAATGAATACAACTGCTCCATAGTCAAAATCAGAAGTGACAACGAAACAGATTTCAAATCTAGGGACATGACAGAATTCTGTGAAAGCTTAGGTATCTTTCATGAGTTTTCCCCTCCTCGTACTCCACAACAGAATGGAGTGGCTGAGAGAAGGAACAGAACACTCATAGAGGCCTGCAGGACCATGTTGAGTGATGCTTCACTACCAGAGTACTTCTGGGCTGAAGCCGTCAACACTGCATGCCACGTGCAAAATCGAGCACTCATAAACAAAGACCACAATAAGACACCTTACGAACATCTGAAGGGAAGGAAACCAACAGTCTCATACTTTAGAATCTTTGGTTGTAAATGCTTCGTACTTAACAACGGTAAGTATCATACCACCAAGTTCAGCGAAAAAAGCTTTGAAGGTATTTTGTAGGCTATAGTAGCCATAGTAAGGCATATAGAATATTCAATAGAAAACCCTGGTGGTAGAAGAATCGATACATGTTGTATTTGATGAGACGAGCTTGGTGCATAGCAACCCGTCTAGTGTGCTCATTGAAGATGTAGGTGAAAAGCATAAAGAAACTAGCTTGGATGATCCGTCCGAAGACAAAAGCGAGAAGTTCATTAAGATCACCACTCCAACTCCTATTGGAGAGGCTGATGATCAAAATGAAGAAGTCATCCAGGATGAAGAAATCACTCCAGTGATTGAAGATAATCCAGATACAAGAACTCTAGAGCTCAGACATCTGAAGGATCATCCCATGAACCAAATCATAGGAGATCCCTCGGATGGTGTAAGAACTCGAAGAGGTACAACTAATGAGAATCTTCATTTGAGTTTTCTCTCCCATGTTGAACCAAAGAAATTTGAGGAAGCAAACTCAGATGCATCATGGATAATGGCAATGGAAGAAGAGCTAAATCTGTTCAAGCGCTGCAATGTGTGGAAGCTTGTTCCACGACCCAAAGGAAAGAACATCATTGGAACAAAATGGGTATACAGGAACAAGGTGGACGAAGATGGGACGATCATAAAGAACAAGGCCAGACTCGTCGCTAAAGGCTATCGTCAATAAGAAGGAATCGACTTCGACCAGACATATGCTCCAGTGGCGAGGCTGGAGGCAATAAGGTTGTTCCTAGCATATGCTGCTTTCAAAGGCTTCACCGTCTATCAGATGGACGTGAAGTCGGCCTTCCTAAATGGTAACATAAAGGAGGAAGTGCATGTAGAATAACCTCCAGGTTTCGTTGACCCTAACTTTCCTGATTACGTCTATTTCCTGCACAAGGCCCTATATGGTATGAAACAAGCTCCTCGAGCTTGGTATGAGACGCTGTCTAGCTTTCTACTTGAGAACAAATTCTCAAGGGGGAAGATAGACAAGACATTATTTCTTAGGTAAATTAGAGGCAAGATTTTGCTAGTGCAAATCTATGTCGACGATATTATTTTTGGCTCTACAGACGACAACCTCTGCAAAAAGTTCTCAAAACTTATGCAAGGGAAGTTCGAAATGAGCAGTATGGGCGAGCTGAAGTATTTCTTAGGGCTTCAAGTGAAACAATCTGAAGATGGAATTTTCATCTCATAGACCAAGTTCACCAAAGAGCTAATTAAGAAATTCGAAATGGAGAACGCAACCTCTATGAGGACTCCAATGGGCTCAACTATGTCTTTGGACAAGGATGAAAAAGGGAAACCTTTTGATGAACCAAGTACAGAAGCATAATTGGATCCTTGCTCTACCTTACTGCCAGTAGGCCTGACATAATGTTTTCAACATATGTTTGTGCTAGATTTCAGGTGAACTCTAAGGAATCTCATTACGCTGCTGCAAAGCGGATCCTGAGATACCTTAAAGGCACACCAAATCTTGGCTTATGGTACCCAAGAAGTAATAACAGTGAACTAATTGGGTTTTCAGATGCAGATTTTGCAGGTAGCAAAGACGACAGGAAAAGCACTTCAGGGACTTGCCAATTCTTCAGAAGAAGGCTAATCTCCTGGAGTAGCAAGAAGCAGAACTGTGTCGCAATCTTAACAGCCGAGTCAGAGTACATCTCTGCAGGCAGTTGCTGTGCACAGTTACTTTGTATAAAGAATCAGTTCAAAGACTACAACATGAAGTTCAAGAATATCCCACTGTTTTGCGACTCTTCCAGCGCAATTGCAATAGCCAACAATCCAGTCTCCCACAGCCGTACAAAGCACATCGAGCTAAGGTATCACTTCATTCGGGAGCATGTGGAGCATGGAGACATAGATCTCCAATATGTGCCTACAGATAGGCAAGTTGCAGATATCTTCACAAAGCTACTGGACGAGACCAAGTTCTCGTTCTTCAAGACTGAGCTTGGGATGCTCAACAAAGATGACTAAGAAGCAAGAAATTCCAAAGGGTTAGTCAAAATTTACATTTTCTAAATTTTTCAAAGTTTGACTCGAGAAGCATAAGACATACTCGAGTATGTTAATTCACCTACTCGAGTCACTGCAGGCCTAATCGAGTAACTACTGACCTACTCGAGTACGTTAATTTACCTACTCGAGTACTTTTCTCTACTTACTCGAGTATAAGAGTGTGCCTACTCGAGTAACTACTTACCTACTCGAGTAAGTCACTTACCTACTCGAGTATTTTTCTCCACCTACTCGAGTACTTTCTGCAGACTGACTCGAGTAATTTCTGAAGATCTACTCGAGTAACCTCTTACCTACTCGAGTAGTCTATATATTTCTCGTGTAGTGTTTGCCAGATTTTGAAATTTGTTCTATTCGCCACCCAAGGCTAAATGCCGCCTCTTCCCTCTATTTAGTTAATTTCCTTCAAATTAATTAGATGTAATTTAGGGTTATATATATATGAATTTCCGAAAAACCCAAACCTACACGAAATCATTTCGTTCTCTCGAGTACCCTCTACCATTTCGCCTACTCTGCTGTTTCGTCTACTCACCACTACCGCTGTTGCAGAGCCGCTTCCCTCCTCACCTCTTCCAGTCAACCGCAGCCATGGCCGCTTCTTCCAAGATAGGCGTCGGATCAGAACTCGTTACCGCAGGTATTGAAGAGCTCTCAGATTACTTCCACAACCATCTCATTCTTCTCGACACCGCCAGCCTCTCCTTCATCCTCCAGGAACCCTGCCGAATTTTATTCCCAGAAGTTGCCGAATTATTTTCCAATCTAAAGGTCAAAAGGAATGGAAAAGTCTTGAAATCCAAAGTGAAGGGTTTGAAAATTAAGCTCACCAAGACCTCTGTCTCTCAGCTTCTCCAATTGCCGCTTCTCGATGAAGAAGATCACTTAATTGCTGAAGATTTTGACAGAACAGCCCTTTTCTGTGGCATTTCCTCTGATGCTCAGTATATTAAAAGGTCAGACATGAACACCGAAGGAAAATTTCTGGTTAATGTAATTGGGAAAATTTTACTGTGCAAGACAAATTCCATAAGGGACATTCCATCATATTTCTTCGACATAATGCAAGCAATTGTCTGCCGCAAGAAATACCATTTTGGTATGCTAATTTTGGATAAAATCAAGGACAGTTTAAAATCCCTCAACTATGACAGAATTATCTCTCTGCTCCTCCGTGGAACAAATCCGCAAGTCTTCAACTTCTCCAAAGGGACCCCTCTTCACCACATGAAGAAGGTCTCCATCTCTTCCATTCAAAGATGGGATCTCAAGCTACAGAATTTTGCCCAAGCTGCCAAGATCTCAAAAGTTCCAGAGGTTCCAGCTATAGAGATAGGACTCCATCTCCCTCTCCTCATCATGTGGCCAGCTCCTCTGGTGCACTAAGTGAGGGGGAGCCTGCTCCTTATATCCAAGTCAGGCAGCCCTCTCCTCTGCCAACACTCTCTTCCCTCCCTCATACTCCAGGAAGTCCAGCCACTCCTTCAGATCAGATACATCCAGAATCTCTTCTGTCCACAGCTGCTGCCATAGATGCTATGATTGCAGAGCTTTCTGAAGAAGTGATGCTCATTCCTCCTCTATCTCCTCCAGCTCCAACCTCTGAATGTCACAAGGACTCCACTCCAGCACAGTCTCCTGCCCATTCTCCAGCCAGAACTCCAACACCATCTCCAGATGCCCCAAAGGACCGGCAAGACACCATTCTTATTTCTGATGAGCCCTCTCCAGAGCCAGCTGAGGCCCCTCTCAGAAACCTAGATTTCTCCATCCCTCATGATACAGAAGAAAAGGATGCTATAATTCATACCACCAGAGCTCTCAGCTCTGTCATCATTGAAGAAATAGCTCCTTGGGTAACTCCTCCTATCCCTACTGCTGCTCCCTCTACTGCTGCTGCTACAGTCTCTTCCTCCTCAGATTTGCTGCAACATATTGCACTTCTTCTTCAAGAATAGAGAAATTATTTTGATACTTCTCTAAAGACTATCGCTGACAAAGTAACTGCTCTCGAGACTGAGATGAGCAAAGGCTTTGCTGAAATTCAGCATAATACTGACAACCTCAAGTATTTATTTCAAATTGGTGGCAAAGCCCTTGACCACACTATCACTAGTATTGGAAATGTTATGGAACAAGGTGTCACCCTGACAAACAATCAGATAGAGCTAGACAAGAGAAATGAAGCTAACAAAATGAAAATCTGTGAAGAAGTTGGCATTTTCAAAGAAGACACCATAGAGAACCTATCTGTTGAAATCAAAAAGGGTGAGGGTTTGATCAAAGAACTTTAAGAACAAGTAGAAAAATCTGCTGCTCAGAAGTCAGATGTATGGGAAGCTCATGTGAAGACCATTCATGATGATGTGCTAGCCCAGATACAGAGTGTCAAATTTTACACCTATGACACTGCTGTCTGGATGCACAATCAGATTCTGCCAGACCTTGTAGTTGACCCCAACATCATTCCCCATCATCTCAACCCTCTAGCTACAGATGTCACTGCCCCAGCTATTCCTCTGCAACCTACTTTCTCTCCCAGGCCTGAAGACTCAGTTGCTCCTCCAGATACTTATGCTTCATGCTGGGAAGAAGGCCCTGCTGATATATTCCTCAAAGCTCCTCTAGATATAAGAACCTACAAGAAGAAAAGGAAGTATGGTGAAGACCCCTCTGCTAGCAGGACTGCTCCTACTAGAGCTCCTGACCATGCTGAAGCCTGGTCTCCAACTTCCAAGTCTCTAATTTTGGACACACTCAGGCTAGTTATGGATCTCAATGAGAACAAGAAGATTCACTATAGTTCCCAGGAATGGGAGCTATATGAGAAATCAATGTTAAAAAGGAAGATCCATGACAGAGAGTTTGGGAGAAACAATCCTGCTGCTCCTCCAAGGCCTCCTAAATATTTCCCTATGCCTTTCAGCTATCTAAGAAGACAGCAAGAAAAGATGGAAAAGCAGCAAACCTAAGCTTAAACCTACAAGATGTTGAGAGATTGAAATGACAAGTTATAAACTTGATGTTTTGGGAAATTTACATATATACAATTCTAAATTTCTGTCTAATTATCTTTTTCATTGTCTATTACTTACCTGCTCAAGTTTTTCTACTTAGTTTCTTTAATATCTCTAATTCACCTTAGTGTAAAGGGTTCTGACTTCAACAAATAGGGGGAGATTGTTGGGTATTACATCAACACTAACCCAGATTTGATGAAGTCATCCTGGAACTAAGATGAATTAAGTTGTATTTGATGCTTGGTTTGAGTTATATGTTTGCAGGAATTTCACTGGGAAGTGTAGACTAATGTCAGTCCACAGTGGGTCACCAAACACAGGAACTGTGCAATGTAATCCCTCATTGCATGTTCCAAGGTGTTGACTCATGTGTGGTCTCTCTATTGGGATACACTTCATATTCAAGCTATTGGACCTTGGAAAAAGAATTTGAAGTTGACTACATTAGAAGAAAGAGTTTCCAACAACAAAATTCTCTAAGTCTTTTACTCGAGTAGGTCCATAACTACTCGAGTAGATTGGTTATAATTTACTCGAGTAAAGAAGCTTTGTACTCAAGTACTTAAGTGTATCTCTCGTGCAGCTAAGTCATGTACTCAAGTAGACTTAGTCATATACTCGAGTAGCATGTTTATATACTCGAGTAGATCATTCATCATACCTGAGTATTAAAGGCTTCACTCATCAAAATTCTTCTAAGTCATGGACTCGAGTAAATACACTCTTATACTCGAGTAAGTATACTTACATACTCGAGTAGTTCATTATACCTACTCGAGTAGATCGTGTCTCACTCGTGTACTTTGTAATTTTCCTAACTCCAGAATTTTCTAAGTCTTTTACTCGAGTAGAATTTTCATGTACTCAAGTAGATCACTTCCTCTCGAGTAGTTTAGTTCAACTACTCGAGTAGCTGCTTGCTGACGTCTTCAGAAATTATTCCAAATATTCCACTCGTGTAGATTCTTCATATACTCGAGTAGTTTATGTTATATACTCGAGTAGTCCTTTCTTGTACTCGAGTAGATTCTTCATGAACTCGAGTAGTTGATGTTATATACTCGAGTAGTCTTTTCTTGTACTCGAGTAGATACTTCATGTACTCGAGTAAGTCACTATACATACTCGAGTAGTTAGTCAACTACTCGAGTAGCTCTTCTCTTACTCGTGTATATGGCTGAACTTTCCTGAAATTTTGTCTAAGTCTTTTTCTGACGGGATTTTCAAATCACGCGACATGATTGGTCCACGTGTACATCATTATGATCGATTATGACCATTATTCTCTCCTATATAAAGTCTTATCAGAAAATGACAAACCCTAAGTATTATCTAAGCCTTCTTGTCAATTTATTTTAAGAAAGTTTTTCAGCCGACTCCTCTCTCTGTTTTTCACGGAATGGAAGCCGCCGCCGCCATCTTCTCTGGCCACTGCTTCTAATTTCAGAGGATTCATTCTGAAGAAAGTTACAGATCGAGATCGACATCACTGTTCATCCTCTCTCTCTGATTCTATAAAAGCAAAGAAGATCCAGATCTGGGCCGAGATTTTCTTCACCGATTTTTGATAATGCTGCAAAGTTCATAAGAAGAAGATTCTGGGCGTTTCATCAGATCTGATTGGATTTACTGTTTGTATAATTTTCTAAAACTTTATTAATCTTGTAGGAGAAAGTTTCTCCGACTGTAGGAGTTTTTCACTCCGAGTTTCTAGGAAGTGTTATCTTTCGAGGTGTAGATCCCGTTGTTTGGATCGAGTTTGTAGGAACTTTGTTCCAAGGGTAGGATCGGTTTTTGGGTCCGAGATAGTGGAGTAGCCGAGTCTAGTTGATTGCTAGATCGATGAGGGAAAGTGGATGTACCCAAGGTCGGGGAACCACTATAAATCTTGTGTCGTCTGTGATATTGGTAGATAGTTCTGTGCTGTGCTCTAATTATTTTTATTCCGCAAAAGACGCATAACTCACATATTCACCCCCCTCTAGGTGATTTAGGTTGACAACCGTTTTCTTTCTTGTCGAGGGAGACAAGTGCAATCTCTTCTTTGTCGAGATCCATTAGATTTTTGGGAACTTTCTTGGTAGGGTCAATAGTGCACACAGTCATGGGAACGTAAGGACCTTCTTCAACGATCATGAAGATCCTTGGATCCACAACTTCCATGAAAAATTTTATCCTTTCTTTGGACCTTCTTCAACGATCATGAAGATCCTTGGATCCACAGCTTCCATGAAAAATTTTATCCTTTCTTTCCACATGGGAAAGTTATTTTTGTTGCACAGTGGAAGCTTGGCGAAATCTTTGCCCTTGTCGATTTTATGGTAGAATCTTTCAAACAACAGATTTGGATCTGATCAAGGTATTAACCTTTTGACGATCAACCTCGCTTTGATACCAATTGAAAGAAAACGATTGTCAACCTAAATCACCTAGAGGGGGTGAATAGGTAAGTTGTGCGTATTTTGCGGAATAAAAATAATTAGAGCACAGCACAGAACTATCTACCAATATCACAGACGACATAAGATTTATGGTGATTCCCCGACCTTGGGTACATCCACTTTCCCTCACCGATCTAGAAATCAACTAGACTCGGCTACTCCACTATATCGGATCCAAAAATTGATCCTACCCTCGGAACAAAGTTCCTACAAACTCGATCCAAACAATGGGATCTACACATCAGAAGATAACACTTCCTACAAACTCGGAGTGAAAAACTCCTACACTCGGAGAAACTTTCTCCTACAAGATTAATAAAGTTTTAGAAAAATTATACAAACAGTAAATCCAATCAGATCTGATGAAACGCCCAGAATCTTCTTCTTATGAACTTTGCAGCACTATCAGAAATCGGTGAAGAAAATCTCGGCCCAGATCTGGATCTTCTTTAATTTTACAGAATCAGAGAGAGAAAGGACGAACAGTGATGTCGATCTCGATCTGTAACTTTCTTCAGAATGAATCCTCTGAAATTAGAAGCAGTGGCCGGAGAAGATGGTGGCGGCGGCGGCTTCCGTTCCGTGAAAAACAGAGAGAGGAGTCGGCTGAAAAACTTTCTTAAAATAAATTGACAAGAAGGTTTAGAGAATACTTAGTGTTTGTCATTTTCTGATAAGACTTTATATATGAGAGAATAACGGTCATAATGATGTACACGTGGACCAATCATGTCGCGTGATTTGAAAATCCCATCAGAAAATGACTTAGACAAAATTTCAGGAAAGTTCAGCCATATACACGAGTAAGAGAAGAGCTACTCGAGTAGTTGACTAACTACACGAGTATGTATAGTGACTTACTCGAGTACATGAAAGATCTACTCGAGTACAAGAAAATACTACTCGAGTATATAACATCAACTACTTGAGCTCATGAAGAATCTACTCGAGTACAAGAAAGGACTACTCGAGTATATGAAGAATCTACTCGAGTGGAATACTTGGAATAATTTCTGAAGACGTCAGCAAGCAGCTACTCGAGTAGTTGAACTAAACTACTCGAGAGGAAGTGATCTAATCGAGTACATGAAAATTCTACTCGAGTAAAAGACTTAGAAAATTCTGGAGTTAGGAAAATTACAAAGTACACGAGTGAGACACGATCTACTCGAGTAGGTATAATGAACTACTCGAGTATGTTTCTATCTACTCGAGTATGTAAGTATACTTACTCGAGTATAAGAGTGTATTTACTCGAGTCCATGACTTAGAAGAATTTTGATGAGTGAACCCTTTAATACTCGGGAATGATGAATGATCTACTCGAGTATATAAACATGCTACTCGAGTATATGACTAAGTCTACTCGAGTACATGACTTAGCTGCACGAGAGATACACTTAAGTACTCGAGTACAAAGCTTCTTTACTCGAGTAAATTATAACCAATCTACTCGAGTAGTTATGGACCTACTCGAGTAAAAGACTTAGAGAATTTTGTTGTTGGAAACTCTGTCTTCTAATGTAGTCAACTTCTAATTCTTTTCCCAAGGTCCAATAGCTTGAATATGAAGTGTATCCCAATAGAGAGACCACACATGAGTCAACACCTTGGAACATGCAATGAGGGATTACATTGCACAGTTCCTGTGTTTGGTGACCCACTGTGAACTGACATTGGTCTACACTTCTCAGTGAAATTCCTGCAAACATATAACTCAAACCAAGCATCAAATACAACTTAATTCATCTTAGTTCTAGGATGACTTCATCAAATATGGGTTAGTGTGGATGTAATACCAAACTATGAGCATAATGTTTAATGCTTTCTTTAATTTATGTAGAGTGTGTGTGTAGGAGATAAATTTTCATGCTTTACTTTATCGCTTTATTCAATTATGTAGACTGCGTGTGTGTATGAGATAGTTTTGTTGTTTTCTTTCAATTCGTGTAGAGTGTGTGCGTGTGGGGGATAGTTTTATTGCTTTCTTTCAATTCATGTAGAGTGTGTGTGTGCACGCATTTATTTTCGCCTACTCGTTAAAAGTTAAATGGCGTGTTTCATTCCTGCCTACTCATTCGAGTAGGACTTGTCATTTACCGTCTACTCATTTGAGTAGAACTTGTACTTGCATTTATTTCCCGCCTACTCGTTTGAGTAGTACTCGCTTTATTTTCCGCCTACTCGTTTGAGTAGGACTTGTAATTTTATCTTTTTTGTAACTTAGTTTCTATTTTATTTATAATTTGAAGTGTGCGTGAGTTCTCTTTTTAGCTAACTTTTCAGTTTTCTAAATGTTTGTTATTTTTATGTCTTATTCTTATAACCTTTTAGCGCTTAGTTACGAACTCGCATCTCATCAAATTATAAAGCCGTCCCCATACCAATGTGTGGCTAATAGTTATTAGTCTTGGCATCAAAGAGCATTGGGATATTTAAAAAGATTTGAAATAATTAAAGTTCTTTATTTTCACTTTAATTTAAGGACTTAAGGTTTACCCCGGGTTAACGACGCGTAGGACCATATAATCAATCTGTGGGCCCTATTTCCGTTATCCATATGCTAGCTAGCCGAGAGGTCGTGTGTATGGACAGATCACCCCTGGGTAAATAGAGTTGCGTACATACCCTCGAGAGAGGACAAGCGTAATTCTACCGGATTGGGTTCCCCACCTAATAGCGGGGTTCTTAGCGTAAAGCGGGCGTTAAGAGGAATCCTTCGTCGGACTAACGTTAGGTCGAATATTCTTAGCGTTCAGGTGAGCGATATCCCTATAGCTAGGTGAGCTCATATCTGTGCAACCTCCACGACCAAGTTGCCTTTTATTAATTTGAAATCTAAGTTCAATAATTATTAAAAGTTATTTTAGTTTTAATCTGATTCGGTGCCGAGCGTTAACATTTCATCGAATTTTTCTAAATTGTTTTTCGCTCCTTTATTTTTTCCGTCTTTAGTTAATTAAAATCTCTACCTTACTTTCAGTAAAATAATAGTCCTTCTGGAGGAGTAGGAATAGTCTGTTGAAACCGAGAAATCGGTATCTGTGGTGTTCGGGGTCCCTGAAAGGGGTGACCTCACACTTACTTCACTCAGTCGAATGTCACGGACAAAAGGCTCGGAAATTAGGAACAGACCCTCGGCTCTAGCGTGGAGGTCCCACCTCACACCCGGAATACCTTGGCGATCTCTCCCTCCCTAGCCAATGCTGAGCTAGGTGCCTTGGAGGATGAACAGAGAGAGTGAAGAAGTGATCTCTCCAAGGCACCCCTAAGGGCCTATTTATAATTTTCTGGGAATGGCCTGCAAATAACCAACCTCCACTCAACGTCATACAGTTCGACGAACTCAGAACCCAGTTCACATGAGTACAATGAAACGATCACTCAAGTACAGTGAAACGATCACTCGAGTACAGCAAAACGTTCACCCGAGTACAATGAAACGTTTACCCGAGTACAACAAAACGTTCACTGGAGTACATCGAAACGTTCACCTGAGTACAGTGAAACGTTCACCCGAGTACAGCAAAATGTTCTCCCGAGTACAGTAAAACGTTCACCCGAGTACAGTGAAACGTTCACCCGAGTACAGCAAAACGTTCACCTGAGTACAGCAAAACGTTCACCCGAGTACAGTGAAACGTTCACCCGAGTATAGTGAAACGTTCACCCGAGTACAGTGAAACGTTCACTCCAGTACAATGAAACGTTCACCAGAGTAAGTGAAACATTCACACCTCAAAGGGGCCGGGGGGAGACAAATATTTCCTCCCACTACTAGTATATTACGCAGGTCCGCCCAAAATTGGCCTACAGGAGTGCAAAACTCACAAAAAGCTTAAAAACGTACACCGGGGGAGACACATACTTCCTCCACCTACTAGTATATTATGCAGGTCCACCCAAATTGGCCTATAGGAGTGCAAAACTCACAAAAAGCTTAAAAACGTGCACTAAGTCTTGTGCCTTGCTTGGGGCCCACTATTCACGAATACAGGGTTGTACACAATCCCCTCTCTTTTCGAGGTTGGCACAAGCTCGGAAAGGAATGTCCAACCCAACGTATTCGCGGAGCGGCCTTCTTAGAGCCGAGAATACTTGACCCCTCCAAGGGGGGTCAACCGGTCATGCCAGCTAATAGGAATCTGGATGACGAGATGGCCTCGGGGTAAAAACACTTGGCAACCACGAGAGGTACCACCAGCCCTGCCCAGCTAGTGAGAGCCTGGACAGCGGGACCGTCATTGGAGCAAAGGTACTTGTGCTTCCACGAGAGGTACGCCAGCCCTGCCAGCTAGTGAGAGCCTGGTCAGCGAGTCTGCTCGGGGTCTCCTCTTCCAATCATCTCCAACCTCCGAGTGAGCCTACAGCCCTGCCAGCTAGATAGGAGACTGGTCAGTGGGTCTGCTCGGGGTCTCCTCTTCAAATCAAACCATCTCCAACCACCGAGTGAGCCTACAGCCCTGTTAGCTAGATGAGAGCCTGGTCAGCGGGTCTGCTTGGGGTCTCCTCTCCAAACCAAACCATCTCCAACCACCGAGTGAGCCTACAGCCCTGCCAGCTAGATGAGAGCCTGGTCAGCGGGTCTGCTCGGGGTCTGCTCTCCAAAACAAACCATCTCCAACCACCGAGTGAGCCTATAGCCCTGCCAGCTAGATGAGAGCCTGGTCAGCGGGTCTGCTCGGGGTCACCTCTCCAAAACATCTCCAACCACCGAGTGAGCCTACAACCCTGCCAGTTAGTTGAGATCCTGGTCAGCGGTCTGCTCGGCGTCTCCTCTCCAAACCATTTCCAACCACCAAGTGAGCGTACAACCCTGCCAGCTAGATGATAGCCTGGTCAACGTGTCTGCTCGGAGTCTCCTCTCCAAACCATCTCCAACCACAGAGTGAGCCTACAGCCCTGCCAGCTAGATGAGAGCCTGGTCAACGGGTCTGCTCGCGGTCTCCTCTCCAAACCATATCCAACCACCGAGTGAGCCTACAGCCCTGCCAGCTAGATGGGAGTCTGGTCAGCGGTCTACTCAGGGTCTCCTCTCCAAATCAAACCATCTCCAACCACTGAGTTTGCTTAAAGCCCTTCCAGCTAGATGGGAGCCTGGTCAGCGGGTCTGCTCGCGGTCTCCTCTCCAAAACTAACCATCTCCAACCACCGAGTGAGCATACAGCCCTGCCAACTAGATGAGAGCCTAGTCAGCGGGTCTGCTCGGGGTATCCTCTCCAAACCAAACCATCTCCAACCACCGAGTTAGCCTACAGCCCTGCCAGATAGATGAGAGTCTGGTCAGCGGGTCTGCTCGGAGTCTCCTCTCCAAACCATCTCCAACCACCGAGTGTGGCTACAGCCCTGCCAGCTAGTTGAGAGCCTAGTCAGCGGGTCTGCTTGAGGTCTCCTCTACAAACCAAACCATCTCCAACCACCGAGTGAGACTACAGCCCTGCCAGCTAGATGAGAGCCTGGTCAGCGGGTCTGCTCGTGATCTCCTCTCCAAACCATCTCTAACCACCAAGTGAGCCTACAGCCCTGCCAGCTATATGGGACCTTGTTGGAACACCCTATTACTGATTTGGGGCAGGATCACTATGTCTCTAGGAAACCAATGTTTGACCTCCTGTATAGCTCAAAAGGTCAATTAGAATTGAGTCTAACGGTTAGAAGTCTAGGTCTGGAAGCTGCTCTCAAGACCCAGAATCTTTTAGTTTGAGACTAAGTAATACCGTCGAGCTCAGCACGACGAGTCGTCGAACTCTGATCGACGATCGTCTAGCTCAACTTCGACAGATCGTCGAACTCCATTCGACGATCGCTGAGCTCAACTTCCACATATCGTCGAACTCCATTCGACGATCTGCGAGCTCAGTTCGATGATTTTTGACTCAGTATTGGATCTCTATCTCTGAGCTCAGTTCGACGATCTTTGAGGTCAGATCGACGATATTTTGTTACAGTATAAGTCCAAATCGCTGAGCTCAGCTTGGCGATAGCAGAGCTCAGTTCGACGTTTTCTGATAACTTCAAGGATTTTTCTAGATTCAAATTCAGATTAGTTAAGGAGTTATTCTGCAATTAATTCAGAAGAATTTCTAGCCGTTTACATTTATTTCTGGACCAAGTTTCAAGGGATTTTCAAGAATTATTTCTGTGGACTTTCCTCCAGAAGACATTTTACAATTAAGGATGCAATTAATGCAGACCAACGACTATTCTTGACATAGGATGTTTTTCTATTCAGTACCAGAGAATAAAAGATAAGAATATATTCTTTTTTTGAATCTCTCTCAGACAGAAATCAATAATCCTCAGAACACAAGCACAAAACATTCTCTCAAAGAATTCTCTGAAGAACACACATCCAAGGAGATCAAACATCTTCTGATCTCTCCTATCTCAAGTGTTCAAGGCCAACATATTTCAAGACTCCAGACACCTAACATTTCAGCTGTTGCTGAAATCATCTCTTGCTGGAGATCAACTTCTGAAGGCCTATCACCCTACAGTAAAGCTTCTTTTCCTGAACATCTCAAGGACTCAGGGGGAGCTTTGACACCATCAAATCCACATAGTCTTCTTAGCTGCTTTGAGAAAGAGAAGACTTCCATCACTCTCTCACCCCCATCTCTATAAAGGGTTTCTCAAACTCCCTTCCAAAGTTTGAACTTGGTTTTTGAGCACCTTGTCAAAAGCTCATTGGTGGCAATACACCTGATCAAAAAAATCTGATTTTGTTTTTGAGCACCTTATCAAAAGCTCATTGGTGCCCAGGACACCTGATCAACTCATCCTGCAGTGGATTCCTACCTAGGGTGGTATAAGAGTGGATGTACCCAAGTTTAGGGGAACCACTATAGTTCCTTGTGTCTTCTGGATTGCTTGTCTTTATTTTTGTTTTTGGCTGTGATTGTTCTGTGATTATCTTTTCATTAGTTTAGTTCTGTGATTAGATTTATAATTGCTTCGCTGATCACTCATATTACAACAATTGTTGTAAATATTTTTCAAGCACCATATACTCTATTCACCACCCCTCTAGAGTATATCAGATCTAGCTGCACTTTCAATTGGTATCAGAGGCAGGTTGGTTATACATACCACACCTTGGAGGTTGCACAGGCTTACACATGAACCCAAAGATTCCTAGTTAGATCTGTTTTCTTTTGAGTTTAGTATTAGATTTTGTCTTCACAAATCATGGTCCAAAACAAAGATTATGCTAGCACCAGACCTCCAGTGTGCAATCTATCCAAGTTTGCACTTTGGAAAACAAGGATCAGATTATACATGAATTCTATTGACGAGGATATTTTCAACTCTGTTTTGACAGTTTGTCCAAGACCCCCAGAGAACTCAAGTACAAATGATGTTCCACCTCCATCAGGAAGAGATGCTGATATCAAGAAATGAAAGGTAGCTGATGCCAAGGCTATGAACATCTTAGCCCAGACCATGTCTGATGACATCTTTCAAAAGATAGCTGAATGCAATTCAGTAAAGGAAATATGGGATAAACTCTCTTAAATAGTCTCAGGCTCAGCTGATGAGAGAAAGGACAGGAGATCCCACCTCATATCTCAATATGAGAATTTCAAGAAGGGAGAAGCTGAGTCAGTTGGGGATATGTAAAACAGGCTCAGTCTAATAGTCAGTGAACTCAGGACCTTGGATAAAGAGATCTCACTAACTGAACTAAATGACAAAATTCTAATGTGCTTCCCTAGCACTTGGGATTCAAGAATCTGGCCAATCAAGGATGCCAGAAGTTTGAATGAGATCACCACAGAAGCTCTATTGGGTAAGCTCAAATCTTATGAGCTACTCATCAAGAATAGAGAAGAAGAACAGAAGGCTGCCTCACCAGCCACAAGAAAAGAGAAGACAATAGCCTTCAAGGCAACTGAAGATCAGCCTGAAGACAAAGTCACAGGCAATGATGAACTGCTCAGTCTGTTGGCCAAAAGATTTTACAAGATGGCCAGAAAGGACTTCAGAAGGAGATCATACAAGGAGCATGATAAGCCAAGGTATGATAAGTCAATTAATAATAAAGAAATTGTTTGCTTTGGTTGCAGGAAACCAAGACACATTGTTCCTGACTGTCCAGAAAACAAAAACAAGGACAGAAGGGACAAGAAAGAAAGAAGAAAGGAGAAAGACTGCAAGAGGAATGGCAATAGCAAACCCTCCTCAAGCAAAAACAAACACACAAGAAAGGGGTTTGTTGCTGAATCCTGGAGTGAGACTGAAGAGGAGTCAGAAGCCTCATCCAGCTCCAGTGATGATGAAGATGATGCAGAAGAGAAAGAGTTCTGCATGATGGCAATCAATGCCTCTCAACATAATTCAGATGAAGAAGAGTTAGAATCAGATTCAGATACTCAACCTGAAGAAGACCAGGTAATTAGTTCATTTGATTTTAATTCAGAGGACTTTAAGTTTGAATTTAAAGTATTATTCTTAGACCTGCTAAAATCTGAGAAAGAAATTATCTCTCTCAGAAATCAGTTATCTGAACATAATACCTTAAAGTCAGAAACCTCAAACTCTCTCAGGAGTTGGAGTGTTGTAGGGAGCAGATAGCTTCACTGAAAAGTGAGCTATCTGAGGCCAAGAAGCTTGAAGAATCCCTTAATGGGAGAAGTATCAAGCTGATGGACATCACAAGCACAATGAACTCCAGATTTAATAGTACACTGGGCTGGGGTGCTTCATCCAGCCAACCTATAGTTCTAACAACTCCAATCAAATTCATTTCTGATAAAGGAAAGGGAGTTGTATAGGTAGCTAGGAAAAATTCTGATCTGGCCAAGAAAACAAAGTCCCAGCAGAAATCATCGAACGGAGATCGACGATCGCCGAACGCAGATCGACGATCTCAGGAAAAATCGTCGAACTCAGGTCGATGATCTCAAGTTCCTGAACTCTGCCATAGTCGACCGTCGAACGGAGCTCGACGATCTGACCCAAGATCGTCGAACGCAGCTCTACGATCGTCGAACAGAGGTCAGAGCTCTGGAAATTCCTTCAAGGGCAAATCAAAATCCAATCCTAGGGGCCCTTCATCCCAAATCTTTAACCCTTATACTGAATGGATTATACCTCCAAGGAGATATCATCCTTGTTGAAACCGAAATCCGGTCTCCTGTGGAGTTCGACCCTTGGGAAGGGGTGGTCTCGCTCCTACTTTGCTCCTGCAAGAAAAACAACAAGGAAGGCAAGAAGAAACAGACCCAAGGGCTCGCCAGGGAGGTCCCACCACAAACCCGGAAGATCTCTGAGCGCTTCCCCTCCTTAGCCAGTAGCCGAGCTAAGGTACCCTCAGAAGACACTTAAAGCAGGAGTATGAAGGCAATGAAAGCGCCCCCTCTGAGGTATCCCTTGGGTCTTATTTATAGTTTTTTGGGATCTGAACTGCCAAAAACCAGAAGAACTGACCTGAAAATACCAAAAAGCCCTGTGTTGGGTCTGCCAATAGCCAAACTCCGCTGTCCTGAACAGCTATGCGCAGTCTAACCTGGCCTGCCAACAGCGTGTCTCCGCTGTCCTGAGAAGCTATTCGCACCCATGGGGAGTCAGCTCGCCTCCCATTCCCCTCCGCGGGAGGCGGGCGCGACCTGGCTCTAGTGGCTCGCCTATGCTTCTTGAGCGAACGCGAGCCGGTCCACCGCGGCCCGCCAGTCTTCTGCCAGGGCGGAGAGGCGACCAGGTCGCGCTTAGGGGCGACTGGTGGCGATCGCAACCCTCCGATCAGCTCGTAGGTCGCGGGTTGCCGAGCCCATTCGCTAGTGCTGGTGCGACGAAGGGCACCCCACGCTCTGGTCGGCGATTATCTGAGCGAGAGGGAGAGTAGGGGAGTCGTCTCGCCCGGCTCGCTCGCCCAAAATGAGCGGGAGCGGACCAGCCCGCTGTCGCATGTCTGCCTGTTGCTTGGGTGCGGGCCGCGGGGCTAGATCCGCTCGATCTTCCCGATGGGACCCGCTCGGCGAACACGGGGTTGTACACAATCCCCGCTCTTTTTGAGCTTGATACAAGCTCGAAAAGAATAATCCAACCCGCGTGTTCGGCGAGTGTCGTGCTGAGCAGGCAGGGAATCTTCTGGTGGGGCCCCCCTGTGCGTCTATAAATATACCGCTGAGCCCAGGGGGGACTCCCCAGACCCCCTTCGTTTTCCTTGAACAGACTGCAGTTTCTTGATGCCGGTCACCGAAGAGGTGCGGGCTCTCCTGACGGCTGCGGGCCAGAAGACTCGGGAGGAGGCCCTCGAGGCCGCCCCTTGGTTAGCACGTGGGTCTCCCCGCCCTCTCTTTAGGCCGGTGAAGGGAAAGATCGTGAGGCGGTCTCCAACGAGTAACTTCCCGGGCTTCAGCTCGACGGCGGGTGTTGAGGCCGCTTCTGAGGTACGTGACCTTCTTCTTTGGTTTGCTGTTCCATTTCTGACCCTTCGTCTTGCAGGCAATGCCTTGTGAAGATGAGGGGAACGGGATGGAGGATCGCACCCCTCCCATGTTGTCTGAGAGGGTTGCTAGTCCCCCAGGTCTGGGCCACCCACCTCCGAAAACCTCTCGCTCGCCGGCCCCCCACGGACTGGGAAAATCTCTTGAGACCCTCGAGGGAGAAGCCTTTCAGGGTCGGCCGGGTTCCTCTCATCCTTCCATCGGCGTGGACGACGTGCCAACTCCCGGTAAGCTTGTACTCACCGTTGGCCTTGTTCTCACCCGCTCCTTCTGAATCGCCCTTTTGTAGGCTACAACATGGTCTCCTCCGAAACTGAGATGAGCGAAGGGTATTCGCCTCCGCCCGACATGGAGGGTGTTTCTGATTACCTGGGCGACCCGACCGATGCGGTGGGGATGAAGAGGAAGGTGATGCGGCTGTTCCAGAAACACACGCTGCTGCTTCAGGAGCTCGTGAAGAGGGTCGATCAAGACAAGGCCGACACCGAGGCTCGGCTCGCGGCCTTGGAGGGAGCCCCGCGCGCAGCAGAAGTCGGCGATGTCGCTTCGCCGTGTAACACCCCCTATCCGTCGCATAGCATATAGCAGTAGGTCCGGTCGGGGCCCGACGCCATATACCACAGACAGACCGGGTGGTTACTTATGGAAACCATCCAACCAATCTCAACGTCCTACACAGAGCATTCTAGCGGAAGCAGTTTATAAAAGTTGTAATAAAGAACCCAGCAACAAAGCACGAATGTCCACTACTACAAAATAGGAATGTTATACAAAATACCCAAAACAAGCCTTAAGGCCTTACAAAATGTTTCACTTGAATATTACATGTTTTACAAACCACGGCACGCAGGCCAGTCATACATGAATAAAAACAGTAAACACTTCCATTTGGGCCTTCGAGGGCCGGCTTCGCAAAAAGGGCTTTAGCCCGCTATTGACCGCTTGGTCCAGCTGCACCTGCAAGCAACAAACCACCGCACGGTGGCAAAACAAGGCAATGGTCAGCAATGCTGACCAAATTATAACGATCCCGCCCCCAACTCGGGGCGGCGATGCTCCTTCCCTGCATTTCATTAGCATAAGCGAGCAATATATATATATATATATAAATATATATATATATACCATTTCATCACAGACGTTGGCTCGCACGGCCACACGCCCCGTGCTCTCAGGGCACATTCTCGGTGAACCGGTCGATGTCACGTCAATTAATGCCATTGACATTCCGGACTCACCACCGCCACTTAGACGGCCAAACCTATGAGCAATTTGTCTTCCTGGCCTGGGTCACGACAATTTAAGCCATTGACCGCCGAAGACCTGCTAATCTATGCCAACGGCAAGTGCCACGTGCCTTTAGGTCTCTTTAACCGAACGACATAGAACAGGTACGGTTCCATCTAACCCGTTTTTGCTCACATCGCAACGACAATTTAAGCCATTTGCGCGGGTCAAACTTCCACCGAGTCCCATTTCTTTCATCACAAATCACATAACCCAGTTATGTTCAAGTTGGCTCTCAGGCCACCAAGTTGGCAAGATCTCGTATCCGCCCAGTTTTCCGGGTGCACGATTCGCGCTTTGGGTTAGTCCCTTGAAGGCTCCCTGCTGCAATGGGCGGCGGCGGCGGCGACCGCGTAGAAAACGGGCGAAAAATGCAATCCATAGCACGAGTCTTCTCCGGCATTTATGCAATGCAACATCACCGATCCAGACCAACTTATGTCCGGGCCCTAGGCTTCACACATCATGCCTATGTCCGTGGGTCTCGCTCACGGACTCTAAACAACGGGGAGGGGGAGAACATATCTACCCGAAGGAACGAGCCTCCAACTCTGCAAACTTTTTAGGTGCGGGCTTCCTATGCAAAGAAAGAGATTCTACTCATGCTCAAGATTTCGAGGATCGTTACCCTAGCGTTCCTCTTTGGCGCCATTGAAAAGTAATCGGATGAAAAGCACCTAGTGTCACTAGCTTTGCCTCCGTGGGGGGGGGATAGGTGACCGGAGTCGGCTTTTGCGCGATTTGGAGCTCCGAAGCTCCTCCAATGGCGGGAAAAATCTAAAAAGCTTCTCCTTCCTTCCTTAGCTCTCCCCTTTCTCTAAACTTTTAGAAGGATAACATGCAGTTATGAAAAGTGAGGGTTTTCTAAATCCAATCCCTTGGGTATATCCCTTCAAGAACAACCCCCAGCCGTTGGATCTCCCAAAATAAGGAAACGACTCGGCACTTTCCATTCGGGACTGAAATGCCCAATCTGGACCGAACACGGCCTGGCACACGCCCGTGTCCAGGGCCGTGTGCCTCATTCGCCGTCAAAATTGAATCGCCTGGAACCTCACACGGGTATCGAACACGCCCGTGTTCGAGCTGACACGCCCGTGTTCCACCTGACACGGCCATGAGTCCGGCCGTGTACCCCATCATTTTTCCCCGAAATCAACCCGAGCACTGCACGGGTTATAGGACACGCACGTGTCCCTACCCGTGTCACCTCAACGACGCCTGTACCCTAGGCCGTGAAGTACACGAAAAGTCTCGACACTCGACACTTCGGTCGAGCGAAGGATCGTCGACCTACTGGACACCGGCCTTGGACACGAGCGGCGGCTAGTTCGGGATCGGCTAGGCTACGTGTGAGCGGCTTGTCTCGACACAGTGTCGAGATCCAAAGTGTCGACTTCGTAGCGGCTAAGTGTCGACCAACGGGTCGACACGCCCTGCGACACCCGCCCGTGTCGCAGGCCGTGTGCCATGTCTCGACACTTCGTCAAAGCACAGTGTCGACTTCGCGGCTAAGTGTTTTCCCGACACAAATCGGAGTCGACACGGGATCTCTGCGATAGACGCCCGTGTCGCAGGCCGTGTTCCCAGTCTCGGCACAGCTGTCGCCGGAGACCGGGAAAAATGTCGACTTCCCGCCTTAGTGTCGACACAACTTGACACGCCCTGGGACACGCCCGTGTCCCAGGCCGTGTGCCTGCAGCCAGAACCCAAACTGGTCCAAAACGTCCCCCTTTACTCCTTTGAGGTTACGTCGGGGCTCGGTTACAACTCTGATTCTCTGTCCTCTTAAAAGAATTTCGTCCACGAAATTACCCGATAAAGGAAAGACATGTACAAAACTCCAATATGACCGTTTGTGGGACCCATAATAGAGCGGAATCCCTAACTCCGGATACTCGTCAAGCACTAGTCCAGCGGCAGAATCTCGGTCCCAAGAGAGCATCCTCACGAGAAAACGCTAATTGAAAATCCCACCGGACCTTGACCATCGCAGGTGATCTCTTTATTGCGTAGCCGCTTGACCTCCGAGTCCTCAATCCGCACGGGCTTAACCTTTGTCGTTAGCCCACTATCCACTGACACTTCGATCAACCGCGATTTTCACTTGCGTAGGCTCTTGCACCACTTGCCTTCGGCGAAGCACCGAAATGTGGAATACATCATGTAAACCACTAAGCTCCACTGAAAGCTTCAACCGATTTTGAGGCCGCTCCACCTAAGGAGCTCGGCGAGAACCTCAAATGATTCGGTCCAAGGTACGATTCGGGCGAGAATCACTAGCTTTTTCAATCGCCGCAATCGGCGAGAATCACCCTTGAACGGCTTGATCTTTTTTCCTTGGAAGTATACATAATCGCTTCCACCGCGAACTCCACGTTCCATGCTTGGCCTTATAGTACTTCTGCTTGCATATGAACGGTCCCTGTAGCTTGAAAGTAAGTGCAACCTCTCCCGAATGGTTCTCACCAAAGAGAGTAGCATCGTAGGCCACTTCCAATCGCTTATACAACGAGGGATTTGACGTCTTGCAGACCCGTGTTCTAACCAAGACAACCGTGCGACATTGGTGTGCTACCATATAGGTGCCTCGAAAGGCGCCAGCTGCAATACTCGCTAGCTATTGTTGTCATGCGAAATCCACCAAATTCAAGCTTGACAGGTGGTCTTCCCATTGCTTTCCAAATCCAAGACACACATGCGAAGCAATGTCTTCCCCCTATTGACCCTCTCGGTCTGCAAAACCATCAGTTTGTGGATGAAAACACTGTGCTGTTAATTAGCTTTGTTCCCAGACAATTAAACATGCAGCACAAGAGAATCATTGGACAACCGCCCATCAGGACTTGAGTCACTTCACAAATGCTGCGGGGCACACCATGATATATACCAATATATTATACACATATAAGCTTTGCCAGCTTCTCCACCGATCATCCTTCATATGCGGAATAATAATGCGACACCTTCGTTAATCGATCAACAACCACCCAAATGGCGTCGTTCCCCTTTTGCGACATTGACAAACCGTGCACAAAGTCTATAGAGTTATGTCGTCACTATTTTTCCTTGGCTAAGTCACTTAAGAAATCCTCCCGGCTTTTGGCACTCCGCCTTTACCAAGGCGCAAGTTTGGCACTTCTTGCTACGTATAGCGCCACATCCTTCTTTAAACCCGGCCACCAAAACAGTATTCTTTGGGACATTCGCGGTACATACTTCGTGCTCCCCGAGTGAATCGGAGTACTTGGTATCTGTGCCTCGTACAACAATTCCACCCGCAAATTACCCACACAAGATGTTGACGCACAGACGACCGTCTTTCCACAGCAATCCGTCCTCCACAACGAATTTTGTGCGAATTTGACCCATCCATAGCCTGGCTATCATGAACTTCGCTTTCGATATGAGCATCCATATCCAAAGCCTGCCGAATCTTTCGATCAGCCAGGTCATATTGGACTTCAGTCCAATTCAAGAACTGCTTCAGTACTTGATTGTATGTCCACACAAATAATTCTCCAACGCCTCCAACTCTCGCACCAACCGCTCATCATGCTCCGATAGCCAATTGGCTAGAGCTGGGGCTCGGCGACTCAGCGCGTCCGCAACCGCATTTCCCTTTTTGCCAGGCACGTAGTGGATCTTGAATGTATAGTCCCCCAGGAACTCCATCCATCTACGCTGCCGCATATTCAGTTTATCCTTCTGGGGATCAATAAGAGCCCTACTTCAGGCGTCATTGTGATCGGTGTAGATATCAATCTGCACACTTGTACAAATAGTGCCTCAGCAGCACATACTTCAAAGCAAAAATCAGCGGCCGCTAACTCCAAGGTCATGGAGCCAGGAATAATTCCTCTCATGCACTTTTAGGATTGTCTCGAGCCATAAGCGCCTATTACGTACCTAACGTGTTACAGGAGCATCGCAACCCAAACCGCTGCCCGAAGCATCACTCATAGAATCTCATATTTGCCTTCGGTTCCACATTGTGCGAAGTTTGTGCTCAACACAGGCGCCGTGGTCAACCGACACTTCAACTCTTGAAGCTCGCGCGCACTCCGGCGTCCAAACGAACTTATACTCCTTTCCCCCCTTTTTGGCGACAAAGTAGTGAGAGGTAAATATGCTATGGTGGTCCGCGGAGAAGTTCTCTAACTAAGCGCCTGATTAGCCGGCAAGCCCAGAAAACTTACCGGACTTCCGCTACCGTAGCAAGCTCAGGCCACTCCCGTTTGATGTTGTTGGCGACAACATGTGCATCTTCGCCGGATTTACGACAGCAATACCCTTCTCCACTCACTATATGCCCGAGGAACGCCACTGAGAAGTGTGACAGCTTGGTCGGCCTCGGTGTACTTCGAGAACTTGGCATACAACTGATTTCTTCCTTAGCGTCTTTATGGTTGATCCAACACCATATTCTTAAGCATGAAGATGCTTTCAGAAGTGATCTTAATCCTCACTTTCAGCGAGTACACCAAAATATTTCGATGAAGACTTTATCACGAAATGGTCCAAGTACTCCCTGAAAGTCCTGTTCATCAAATACCCTGAACACTGACATTTGTGAGCCCAAATGGCATGACCGTAAACTCATAATGCTCGTAACGGTACTAGGCGAAGGCACTGTCTTCGGGATGTCACTTGCTCCCTTATTCAGCAGACGCATCTGATAGTACCCAGCCTTGAGATACAACTTCGAGTACACCGTCGACCCGACTAACTGACCAAAGAGGATCATGCAATCCGGGGCCTCTGGGTACTTGTATCTGACTCCCCCTCCACTGGTCATGCTTTTCAGTGGAGGTTAACAAGCTCCCGATGCTCCAATACTTCATAGCCCCTCAAGCTTCCGTCATCTTCCTTCTTAACAAAGAGGACCGGTCATCCAAGAAAACTCGGGCGCATCTATATCAGCAGCCTTGCTTCCAACAACTCTTGGTCAGTTGAACTTTCAGTCTCCAGTACAGCGTCACTTTCTTCTTAGAATTTCGCTAGCCGATACGGAGATCCCTGGCTTTGCACCTGGCACTAGCTCGATTTCGTAGATACTATCATCCGTATGAGGCGGGTAGAGGCTCCCCCTCGGAAGATTCCTGCAGTCAAGGTATCAGAATTTCACATCAGGGTGATTCTGATACCACTGGAGATACAATCCAACGCGGACTTCGGCTTTGCTCTTCCACTAGTGTAAAGAACAGTTCTGCTGCCGGCACGATACCGCCTCTCACCACTCGAAGAGCAGAACATCAACGTCTTGCTCGATCCATCCTTCAAGCCCGTAGTGGAGAGTCGTCTCACGACACCTTTGCTCAGCTTGACTTCGAACTTGTCTACCGCAATCTATAGCTGGGCTTGCTGCTCCGAGAGCCAGTCCATGCCATACTTATGACGTACGAACTCCACCAAACTCGGAAGTAAAGACGCCCGCAAGGTGTCCTTGATCTTCCCCAATACGAATAGCTTAACATCCAGATCCTATCCAGCTCGCATCGAACACTCATTACGGCAGACAACAGCTATCCAGGATCTTGAACCTTCGCCATCGATCTCCTGATGCGTGATATAAATCCTTCGGTCATGAAGGAGTGTGACGCTCCCGGCTATGCGAAGAGTGCTCGTGCACGGATTTTCACAAATCAATACAAATCCTAAACAAGTCAGTGGTAAGGTAACAAGCTTCCCTTCTTCATTCAAGTATTTAAAGAAAGTGACTTGCTCTAAATTAAATTGACCGAGTTCCTCGTGGGAGACCACAAAATCTTGGTTTAATGGCCTCCTCGTCCTGGCCAAGATAGTAGACCCTCCTGCTTGGGCCGGAGCATAGAAAGCTGCAGGATAGCGAGTCGAGCTTGCTGGCAGACAGCTTGACCTTTGCCCCAGCCACCTTGCTCTTTGATTAGGGAGTAGCTCCCGCCTTCTCTCGGAGTCTTAGGACGTCCGCTCCAACAATCACGGGCGAAGAACTGCCAGTACCGTCTTTCCGCATGTAAAACTTTGCAAGCGCCCGGGGTCCAAGATGAATGTTAGTCCCAGCCTCTTCCAGAAGCATCAGAATGAGTTGGACCCGGAATTCGTCCGATGGCGTTCTTGAGAGAAGCCAGTCCGATAGCTGGACTTTGAAGCTCGGCAACTCAGTGAATTCAGATTTATTCCCCCAAGCTTTTCTTTGCTTGTACATTTTTCATGTCCGTTCTCCAAGGACCGCCATCGTATTGATCTAGAGGTTAAGAGAAGCCCTACGTCATCGGCCAAAAGCAGTAGTCTCAACTCATCCCTCAAAAAGAAAGCGTCACTAAAAGTGAGAGTCTTGCGCTCCTCATCCAGTACGAGTGAGTGAAGAGGTTACCTAGCATAGGCGACTCAGACGGAAGTGAGTTGGAGATATTCATCCACGCTCTTCTCACCCTGAACCAACTTCAGAAATTCGTTCTCCATCGAAGATCCTTCTGGAGTAGATAGGAGAGTGTCCTGCGTGGTTCGGCCTTGCGAGAACAATCTGGCGAGAACTCTTCACATCGACACGTCTATCAGCGATTCGTCTACCCCTCAAATGATGCGAGCTCCAATCCTTCCCACCACATCCTCGCTTCACCGGGAAGGAACGTAGCGATGGAGGTCATTTGCACTCCTCCGTCTCCGATACGCTGTATGATGATCTTCACCCTGGAGAGCCAAGGTCTTCAGCCTGCGGTTCCCAACCCCGAGAATAACGACGGGTTAAAGCTCATTACATGCGAAGGCGGTGCGACGATCTCAGTTGCCCTGTGGGTCCTTGGCACCACCGGTTCCACAACCTTGCTTCCACTCTCCTCGGCTCAGCCTCTTGAAGAGGTTCTTGCTCCATCGCAGGAAGCGGGCTGCTGCGCTTGCCTTTGGCAGGCTGCGTTCATTTATCACGGAACATGAATGGTCGAGAGCCACTTTCGGCGGGATATCGGCGGGATTCTCAGGCCGGGATTCTTAAGGAAGGTGAAGGGTTGCGGCGAGATTTCAACTATCCGGTTGCAATGGTTTTCTTTACTAGCCTCAGAATTTTCACTCGGCGTTAAGAAACTGATTGGCCCAACATTTTCGAATTCTTCTGATGTCAAGTCCTATAGTGGTACAAAACACCGTTAAGCGACCAAATACATATATTGCAAAGCAGCAATCTATAGGGGTTCCTCAAACACGAGTATTTTCCCTAAACACTTCTTGATGGGTTCCATTTTGACTGTTATTACGATGATTCACAATGTGACCATTATCTTCGTGAATTCACTTTAAGACCAATAACCAGTAGTCTGCCAAATTGTATCGACACCTATCCTTAGATCGCATAGCATACAGTAGGTCTATATACCACAGATGTATCTGTATATGAGGATATACCATGTAATTGTCCAACCAATGACTCAACGTCCTTGACTGATCATGAGTACCTAGCGGATTTTGAGAGTCAGTTTATAGTCCCACAGGTAGAACATATTAGAAGCACGAATGTCCACTAGTATGCTCAAAATAAGAATATCACATACCCATTATTGCAGATGCTTAAGGTCCTACAAAATTTAGTCACTTGAGCCACCTATTACTGTCTAGTTCAAACCATCATATTCACGCAGGAACCGGTATACATGACTACCCTGCAAGAAAGAATTACTTTACCTTAGGAACCCAAATTATATTGGGTCCTAGGTTCCTGTTAGCATAAGCACGCAACTACCTTCCTTCAGAAAACCTGTCTGGAAGACTATCTCTGTCCCGAGAATGTGGATAAGCCCTTGTCGTGGGCACAGAGGGGTTGTGCCAACAGTCGATGGCAAAGTGCCCCACTTTGCCGCAGCACCAACATGGGTGAATGTTGTATCGCCGTTTCCGACCTGATCTAGTGACTGATGTAGTCACGGTCCTAGGTCTAAACGGGATAGGGCATGATCTTGTCACAAAGATTCTTCTTCCATCATGACACGTGGAAGGGTGGAAAGAATGCATGTTGTGAGCGTTATGAGGCCGGGAAGGTGGTGCCATTCTTTCAGGCATCTCCCTTACTGACGGCCCCTATGGAGCCTGACATCATGACTTCTATCCTCTCTATCTGTGTCCTCGAGTGGTCACGAGAAGTCTTCTGTGAAGCTGGGACATTGACAAGATCCACTAATCTGTGTTGCCAACGGCAAGTGGCCACGTGAATACAAAGGGCTCAGAATGAGCCTTAGAACGGGTATTCCATCTAACCCGTGGGTGGCTCACGCAACGGCCCATTTGCACTATGGACGTTTCCACCGATGGGGACATATCATCCATTGCAGTGACCATCGACAAATCATTCCTGTGGTCATAACCTGAAGGTTATGATTCAAGTTGCCTTCCTCAGGCTTGGAAGAGGGGGGTCTCGGAATATCCGTTTCCCCAGTTTCTCCGGGTGCACCTTGATAATCCGGGTAAGATCCACCAAGGTTTCTTGCTTTCAATCTTTATAGCATCAACTTTGGAAAAGTTTGATACAATCCATAGCATCTTCTCATTCTCTAGACTATTCTCTAGAGCTGAGATCTTAGAGTCCTTGACCTTGTTGGACGCCAATTGGAGAACCAACAAGGGGATCTTCAGTCGAGCAATCTCTCGAGGAACTTGCTCCAACTCTCCGCAAGTAGGTTGTTTTCCTGCGAAGGGCTCTCTTCAAAGGGAATCAGAAGCTACTTTCTGCTCAAGATGAGGGCATCGTTCCTGCATCTTTTGGCGCCATTGAAATTTCAAGAGATACGGGGCAGGATGAAGAAGTTACCTGCACTAGCTTATGCCTCCGTGGATCCGGATTCGGCTCGCGATTTGGAGATCCAGTGAACATTGTTTCATCCAATGGCGGGATCAGAGCTGCTCCTTCCTCACTGTCCTCTTCAGTCTAAACTTTTAGACATGGATAACACTGGAGCTCTGATGCAAAAGTCCGAGGGATCCTTGCCTTCATCTTCAGAAGTGAGGACCCCCACATACGCTTCATCCTCTGATTGACAGCATATATCCAGCTTTCTCTGGAACAACCCCCCATCAGCTCTGTTGGATCATCATCCACAGAGATTTAGCCGTTCGGGACATTTTGAAATGCCCAATCTAGGAGCCGAGACACGGCCTGGCACACGACCAGATATCCATGATAATTTGACGAATCCTCATTCGTCCAAGTGAAAATAGTGATAGTTCCGTCTCTGGAACATCTCAGCAATGCGGGTATGAGCACTTGGATCCCAGAGTCGGAGGTCTTCATGGGAGCTAACACGGACCCGTCTTCCAGGATGACACGGATGCTCGTGAGGATCCGATAGCATCAAGGTGAAATGACACTCCATCATTTTTCTCCAGATGGGATAATCAATCCTTTGTGCACTGCACGGGGAGTTTGAGTGACACGCCCGGTATCTCACCTCAATCCACGTCTGTACCCCAGGCCGTGTACATCTCGACACTCGGTCGAGCGAGGATCGTCTACTGACACGGTGTTAACCTTTTTGATGAGCACGCCCGTGTCCTAGGCCGTGTGCCTTGTCTGATACCACAGTTGAACCAAAGTGTCCACTTCGCGGCTAGTGTCAACTATGGGTGCACCCCTATGGGGGGGGGGGGACATAGGTGACGCAGTAGCCGCTTTTGCGGAATTTACGAATGTACCTCGCACAATAAAAATCGTCAAAAAGCACAGCGACACAGAATATACGCGGCAATTTATAGTGGTTCCTCGACTTGGGTCGACACTCCACTTTCGACACCCCTGTCGCAGGCCTAGTCTCCCAACAAGGTCGACGACTCGTGTCGACTTCTCCAATGGGATTGAAATCCAATCCCTGCACTATCGGAAGGAACCCCTTCCACACGTGAGAGTCAACACTGGTCCCACAAAACGGGTTGCACCCAACCCTTACAACACGGAACAAAAGTTGCTTTACAACAAAAGTAAATATGGAATGCGTACACGAGATACAAACTTCGTTTGGAGACTACGGTGTTCCTCTTCGTTCGACGAGGAGCGTGTTAGTGAAGTCGGAACGAAAAGTCTACAACCTTGGTCTCTCTTGGCTCAGAGGATAGCTCCCCGGAACCGGCGGTGCGGATTACACTACCTCACGAGCCACCGCGGCTAGCTTCGGGATCGGCGGCTACGATGATGAGCGGCTGCTGAAGTGGATCCAGACTGATCCAGCCTTTCTTCACCCCGTAGCGAAGGATAAGCTAGGAGTTTCTACTATTTCAAAGCGGTCACCTGTATTTGTAACGAGGATTTGTAACGGTCGTCTCGCCCGCCTATGGGCCTGATTCGGATGGAAAGTTTTTCCCGATCAACAAATCGAGAGACAAGGGATCTCTGGATAGACGCGTGAGACTCAAGCTTTGCTAAGCTTCTCCCCGTCGCCGGATCCTGATCGGGCTGAGAATCTCGCCCGCTCATTCTTTGCAGCGGCGACCAACTTGCCCAAGCGCGACGACGGCGGCGGCGAGAGAATCAGGCGATTTTAGGGTTACGTCGTGGCTCGGTTTCTGATTCTCTGTCCCTTTTTACTGTTCAAAATACCCGAATATATATACTGTAGATAACTCCAATATGACCGTTTGTGGGACCCACAATAGAAATCCCTAAATCCCCATTGGGTCAAACTAGTCCAGCGGCAGAATCCGGTCCAGGCAGCATCCCGAGAAGAATGCTAAGTGAAAATCGGCGAGAATCGCAGGTGATTCTCGACGATTCGGGCGAAGCAAATGCACCAGGTGATTCTCGACGATTCGTCGAGAATCGACTAGTGATTCTCGCCGAATCACTTATTGATTCTCAGAGCGCGAATTTTCACTTAGAGTATCCATGATCTAGGCTTAACCACTAGTTCGGCGAGAATCACTAGTGATTCTTGCGGCGAGATCTTACTTGGCACCGTTTTGAGGTAGCCTGAAGGAGTCAGCGAGAATCAACTAATGATTCTCGTCGATTCGGGAACGAGAATCACTTGGTGATTCTCGTCAAATTTTCCTTGGACAAATTTTTGTCTTCCACCCAGGAGCTGCTCCTTGACCCATCAATGCTCCTTGTCTTCTCTTGCATATGAACGGCCCTGTACTTGAAAGTAAGTGCACTCCAATAGAGAGAGTACACGTAGGCCAACACACTGATCTGCTCAACGAGGGATTACGTCTTGCAGACCCGTGTATATTGACCTACTGCACCCTGACATTGGTGTGCACTTAGCGTGGAGGAGCTGCAAGTACAACTTAAGATGTTTCATCAAATACATTGTGAATTCATCTTAGCTTGACAGGTGGCTTCCTCAAATCCAGGTAATTGTGGATACAATACCCAACAATATGACCCCGAACTCTGTAGCCGTTATGGTAGGGTTCGCCTGCTTCCTGCGGGAGGAGCGGATCGAGTTTAATCTCGCGGTCTTCCGCAAACTATTCTCCTTCCGTACGAACCGGCATGGCACCGCCTACTTCTCCAGCACCCACCTCAAGGTGCGGGACACCGTTAACAAGAGTCACAACTGGCTCAAGAAATTCCTGTACGTCAAGGGGGATTTCGGCGACGTTCCCTACTCGCTGGTGCAGCTCAGCGAGGCGAGTTACCGCCCGCCAAGCCTGGGAGGCCATGAAGCCGACTTGTGCGGGTTCTTTTACGGAAAGAACTTCGAGGTCGCATACCTGCGCCGCAACCTAGACGACCTTGCTGCCGTCCCGCCTGGGGGAGGTTTGCCACTCGCCACTACTCTTGTCTCGCTTTTTGCTTCTTAGGTCTCACCTTCTTTTTTCGGCAGGAGAGCGAGACGTGCCCCTTCATCCCCCCTATGAGAGTGCTCGGGTCGCCTCCGGGGTCCTCGCTCGTGCTCAGGCCGCTGACGCCGCTCAGCGCGAGGCCCCGTCGATCCCTGCCAAGAAGAGGCCGGGCCGCGAGCAGCCCTCTCCCCCGCCAAAGACGGCGAAGTCTACGGGTCAGCAACTAGCTGGGGGCCAGAGGAAAGGCAAGGCCCCGGCTGATCTACCGACCGAGGGCTCCCCCCCCCCATTGTCGCTTCGACCAGCGACATCCCCGCTGAGGCGGCGGGTACTTCCGGGCCGCCGGATGTGTCGCAAACCCCCACGAGGCCGGTGCCAAGAGCGCATCGCAACTTCGGCTACGACTAGAAATATCTGGACAAGCTCGGCGTCCCGCTTCTGTCATGGGACAAGGAGTCTAACCGCGTGGTGGTCTCGACTCTATTGCCGAGTTGGCTAGAGCAGGATACCATCGGCGGGGAGGCATATAATTTTTCGTTCGGCCTGTACTCGCGAGAGGACGCCGCCATCTATGACAAGGAGGCGACGCGGGTACTGGTGCACGAGAGCGCGCGGGCCCAACTACGCAGCCTGGAGCTAGCCCACATGGTTGGGAGGCGCTGCACCCAGCTGGAGCGGAACGCAGCCTCTCTCTAGAAGTTGGCGGACGAGAAGGAGGAGGCCCGGAAACTCGCTCAGGAGGACTCGGATCTCCAGAGAAGGCGGGCCGACGCGGCCGAGGAGACCCTCGCGCAGTACCTGGGAGGGGTGGTACGCGCTCACTTCCAACGACCGCCTCCCTTCGCGAATCCACCTTATAACTTCCTTTTCCTCTTTTCAGGATGCCGCGACGGCCAGTCGGATGGGTGCCGAGATCGCCGCCCTTGCTCAGGACAAGTCAGCGTTGGAGGTGCGGGTACGCGAGCTGGAGGTCGCCACCGCTGTCCCTCCGTCAGATAACAGGGGCTGCCCGCTCGCACACCACTCCGACCACGAGTTGGAGGTGCTGATGCAGAAGAACGCCGCTAGCGCCGCAAAGTACACGATGCAGATGCTGCGACGCGCAGATCTCCTCAAGAGCGAGGCGGCGGAACTCTCAGCAGGCGACGTGGTGCCGACGCTGTTCCTTCCCGTACCGGACCCTGGAGACCAGTCCTTCCAGCGCATTTAGGACTTCTTTCCCCCGGATCTTGCGTCGCCCCCGCTTTTTGATATTTGTTTGTTAAGTGTATACACTATGTTCTTTTTGCTGTTTGAGATGTAAGCGCGGGCCGCGCCTTTACTTTTTGATTCTCGTCTTATTAATGCTCTTAAACATGCTTCCCCACTCATTACTTACGTCTGTCTGCTGTTATCGCGCGATGCAATTTTTTCCGCTTTCCCGCTCGTCGCTGCTCACCTCGCGTTGCGTCAATGAGGTCGTATGCCTACGGATCCGGCTTAGGAGTTATAGGGGGCTGGGCAGGTTGTCCTGCTGTGGGCGACATGTATCAGCGGCACGGCTTCTGCTGCCGAGGCCACTCGCCGACCAGGCGAGGCGAGGTGGTTCGCTGTTTGACCGAGTCATCAGATCCCTGGCGGGTCGACCCCTTTGTGACGCGACCCGGGTTTTCGCCTCCTCCCGGTCACCAATCTGGGGGCTTGGCGGCTATGCCAGATCCCCCTTTCGGTTAATCTTCGTGATTTCCATCCATTATTAACACCATTTGAGTAGTTTTTCGGCCCTGCCGGCTAGGTGGGAGCTCGGCATCGTGATTCGCTATGGGTCGCAAACTGCTGCTATCGAGTGACCTCCGGCCCTGCCAGCTAGGTGAGAGCCTGGCAGCGGGATCTTCTCGAGGCCGAGGATGACACCGAGTGACTTTCGGCCCTGCCTGCTAAATGAGAGCCTGGCAGCGGGATCTTCTCGGGGTCCAAACATATTCCATCGAGTGACTTCCGGCCCTGCCAGCTAGGTGAGAGCCTGGCAGCGGGATCTTATCGAGGCCGAAGATGACACCGAGTGACTTCCAGCCCTGCCAGCTAGGTGAGAGCCTGGCAGCGGGATCTTCTCGAGGTCGAGGATGACACCGAGTGACTTCCGGCCCTGCCAGCTAGATGAGAGCCTGGCAGCGGGATCATCTCGTGGTCCAAACATATTCCATCGAGTGACTTCCGGCGCTGCCAGCTAGGTGAGAGCCTGGCAGCGGGATCTTCTTGATGCCAAGGATGACACCGAGTGACTTCCGGCCCTGCCAGCTAGGTGAGAGCCTGGCAGCGGGATCTTCTCGAGGTCGAGGATGACACCGAGTGACTTCCGGCCCTGCCAGCTAGATGAGAGCCTGGTAGCGGGACCATCTCGGGGTCCAAACATATTCCATCATGTGACTTCTGGCCCTGCCAGCTAGGTGAGAGCCTGGCAGCGGATCTTCTCGAGGCCAAGGATGACACCGAGGATCTTCTCGAGGCAAAGGATAACAGTCCTTAGGACAAGCTTTATTATGTAAGGAAAAATCGATACACATTCTCCATCGGTCGTCTCCTTTTTTAACCATGACGACGTTGGAGACCCAGTCGGGGTACTAGATCTCCGACACGAAGCCGACCTTGAGAAGCTTCGCCACCTCTTCCCTGATGGGCTCTGCCAGCTTGTCTGCTGTGGATCTCTTTTTCTGCTAAACGGGGCGTGTTCCCGGGTGTAGGTTGAGGCGGTGGCAAGCCACATCTGGGTCAACCCCCGGCATCTCCGCGGCATTCCAGGCGAAGATGTCCACATTCTTCTGGATGCACTCCGGCATCCTGGCTTGGTCCTCCGGGGTCAGCCCTCCGCTGATGCGGATCTTCTCCATCCTGCCTCACCGGGTGAGCACCTCCAGCTCCACCACTTCCTCTGCTGCCTCCAGCCTGGATTGTTCCCCCCATCCTTCGGCATCCCCTTCCTCTGGGGTGGGGACCTCTACCTCCATCTCTCCTCCCACGGCCCTCACTTCGGCCACCTCCTCAAGATATCCCCCTACCGCCTCTCCTGCGTGGTCCCTCTCTTCTGGCTCCTCCCCTCCTACTTCCTGCTCGACCTCCTCCATCCTCTGCCCCATCTCCTCGGCTCCTTCTTGCCAAGAGATGGTGTTCACCGTAGTGACATAACATTCCCGCGCCACCTTTGGGTACCCCCTGACCCTGACCTGGACCACCTCAGCGTTGAACTTCAAACACTGATGGAAAGACGAGGGGACGCAGCGGAAGGCGCTGATAAGAGGCCTCCCGAAGATGGCGCTGTAGCTGTTGGGGGCGTCCACAATAACGAACTTGCAGTTTCGTGACTGCCCTCCCAAGGTGACATGGAGGCCAACTCCTCCCTCTACTTCCTTCCTTTCTCCTGAGAACCCGAACAAGGGCCCGTCTGAGGCCAGCACCCTCTTTGCCTCCACCTTCATCGCGTCAAACGCTTTTTTGAAGATGACGTTGACGGAGCTCCCATTGTCTACGACGATCCGAGAGACAGTGAAATTCTCGATGGCGGCCTTGATGACTAGCGCATCACAGAACGGATCCTCGTGGTCTGGCATATCACTCCTGGAGAAGGTGATCCTCTCCTCCGGCGGCGGGGTTTGGGATGTAGAGGCGATGCTCCGCCGGTACATGGTGTGGAGACTTGCCTTGCGGGAGGCCTCGATCCCTACTCCCCCGTGGATCACTCCGATCCCTCCTCGGGTCCCGACATCCACCCGATCTTCGCAACGATCCTCCGCCCGAGGCATATGGCCGTTGCGTGCCCCTTTTCCTGATGGAGGTCTCAATAGGGCATCTCCACCCTGACCTCCCTTCCACTCCTCCTCATGATCCCCCTCCTTGCTCCCAAAGCTATGGTCATGGCCTCCTCCTGATAGGGGAGCTGGGGCCTCTAGCCCTGCCTCCAGCCCGGAGAGTGGAACTGGTCTTGCCTTCCCTGGTGGTGACCCCTTCCGTAGTAGCCTCTCGGTGGCCCTTGCCCTTGCCATTCAGGTCTCCAGCCCAGCCGACGGTCGGGCTCCTGGTGCCCCCACCTCGGCTGCTGCTGCCATTGGAGCTGCCTCTGCTCCCTCTGCCTAGGCTCCCCTCTTCTCTCTTCTTGTCCTCTCCCTCCCTTCGACTCCTTTTCCTCCTCAGTTGCCCACCTGGCCAGTTTCCTTGCAAATTCCGGGTTCGACGCCTCCCCGTCGACCTCTCTCACCGCCCTCTCCATCAACTCCTCGTAGGAGAGGGGGGGACTCTCTTCAGCTCCATTCGGAAGAAATCCTGCTGCAGGCCCAGGGTAAAAGCCATCATCAGATTATGGCCCGGCATCTCCTGGATCTGGGTAACTTCCTCTTGAAATCGGTCCACGTAGCTTCCCAACGTCTCGTTCACTCCATGCTTAATGTGGAACAAATACTCGGACTCCTTCTTCCTCTTCTTTGAAGTAGTGAACCTCAGCATGAACCCTCTGTGCAAGTCCTCGAAGCAGTAGTTGGAACTAGAAGGCAGCTGGTGGAACCACTCCCTCGCCTTCTCTCGGAGGGTGATGGCAAAGAGTCGGCATTTGAATCCGTCCGACATCTGACGGATGGAGACCATGTCCTCGAACCATTGGACATGCTGGACCGGGTCTCCCTTCCTGGTGTAGTAGGACATCTCGGGTTCCCTGAACCCATCTGGGACTGGAGCTGAGGAGACCAGCTCGCTGAAAGGACTGCCCCCCCCCCCCACTAGGTGAGCCGGCGAGTCTCGCGAGCCCAACTCGCCGAACCTGCCTCGGCCTGCTGAACCGGGGAAAAGCTCGCGCCCCGGGAGCTCGCACCCTCGGCCTTCCTTGGCCACCTCCTTCCCTGCTCGCCGGCCGGGAGCGTCCTCACCAAAAGAGGGGGCGGTCGCGATCTGGGCTGCCGGAGTCGAGCACTCGGCCCGTACGCCGAGTGCGAATTTAACGAGGCCCAGCACCTTGTTCCTGAAGTCTCCCAACATCCCCACCGTTGCGAGAGGCGGGGGAGGCGGGGAGTCCTGCCTGTCAGATCCTTGTCCTCCCGTCATTGAGCTCGCCGAAGCTTTTTTGCGTTGACCACTGTCCACACACACCGCACCAAAATGTTGAAACCGGAATCCGGTCTCCTATGGAGTTCGACCCGAGGGGAAGGGGTGGTCTCGCGCCTACTTTGCTCCTGCAAGAAAAACAACAAGGAAGGCAAGAAGAAACAGACCCAAGGGCTCGGCAGGGAGGTCCCACCACAAACCCGGAAGATCTCTGAGCGCTTCCCCTCCTTAGCCAGTAGCCGAGCTAAGGTACCCTCAGAAGACACTTAAAAGCAGGAGTAGGGAGGCAATGAAAGCGTACCCTCTGAGGTACCCCTTGGGTCTTATTTATAGTTTTTTGGGATCTGAACTGCCAATAACCAGAAGAACTGACCTGAAAAATACCAAAAAGCCCTGGGTTGGGTCTGCCAACAGCCAAACTCCGCTGTCCTAAACAGCTATGCGCAGTCCAACCTGGCCTGCGAACAGCGTGGCTCCGCTATCCTGAGAAGCTATTCGCACCCATGGGGAGTCAGCTCGCCTCCCATTCCCCTCCGCGGGAGGCGGGCACGACCTGGCTCTAGTGGCTCGCCTATGCTTCTTGAGCGAATGCGAGCCGGTCCACCGCGGCCCGCCAGTCTTCTGCCGGGGCGGACAGGCGACCATGTCGCGCTTAGGGGCGACTGGTGGCGATCGCGACCCTCCGATCAGCTCGTAGGTCGCGGGTTGCCGAGCACATTCCCTAGTGCTGGTGCGACGAAGGGCACCCCCCGCTCTGGTCGGCGATTATCTGAGCGAGAGGGAGAGTAGGGGAGTCGTCTCGCCCGGCTCGCTCGCCCAAAATGAGCAGGAGCGGACCAGCCCGCTGTCGCATGTCTGCCTGCTGCTTGGGTGCGGGCCGCGGGGCTAGATCCGCTCGATCTTCCCGATGGGACCCACTCAGCGAACACGGGGTTGTACAATCCTGAGGGTTATGAGAGTCAACCTGGGATATCTTTTATTTCAGAGTTTAAAGGTTATCAACCTAGGCCCAAGGTAAACTGGGTAAGAAACAAATGAATTATTTTATGTATAGGTGAAGACCTATCCAACATCTAACCAGCAATGGTACTTGGATAGTGGGTGCTCTAAGCACATGATAGGAAACAAGGACAACCTCACATCCTTTAGAGCCAAGCTTGGACCCAAAGTTATCATTGGTGATTCAAACTTTGGACAAACCAAAGGATATGGTGCAGTCCATATTGGATCAGTAACATTCAAGAAGGTAGCTTATGTGGAAGGACTGAAGCACAACTTAATAAGCATCAGTCAGCCATGTGATGAAGGCTACCAGGTGACCTTCAGCAAAGCATTATGCAAAATCAAGTCAGAGGACAACACAACTGTGTTGACAGGTAAAAGGAAAGGTAACATCTATCTAGTAGATTTTCTCTCAACAGATATAGATATTTGCCTGTTCAATTCTGTTTGTAGACCAAATATTTTAAGGCATAAGAGACTAGGACACCTAAACCTTAGAACTATTGCTAGGCTATCCAAGTACAACCTTGTTAGAGGACTACCTTCTGGCCCCTATAAGAAGGAAGGACTCAGCAGGGCTTGTCAATTAGGCAAGCAAACTAAAAACAGTTTTAAGTCACTTAATAAGAGTGATTCACCTAGGATATTGTATCTGTTACACATGGATCGTTTTGGACCCATCACAGTACAAAGCCTAGGAGGGAAATCTTACACTTTAATAGTTGTAGATGACTTCTCTAGATTCACTTGGATGTTCTTTTTAAGGAAGAAGTTTGATAACTTTAAGTGTCTGACAGAGTTTCTCAAATGTATACAGATTGAGTTCAATACTCACATTGCCCTGATCAGAAGTGGTCATGAGATAGAGTTTGATTCTCTTCTTATGCAAGAGTTCTGTCAGAGTGAAGGGATCAGGCATACTTTCTCAGCTCCTAGAACTCCTCAACAAAATGGGGTAGCTGAAAGGAAAAATAGAACCCTTATTGAATCTGCCACCACACTGTTGTCAGATGCTCATCTTCCTCTATCATTTTGGGCAGAGGCAGTGAACACCTCCAACTATGTGCTGAATATAAGTTTGATACATAAACTAAAGGGAAAGACTCCCTATGAATTACTCAAAGGTAAGAAACATAAAGTTGATTATTTTAGAGTTTTTGGTTGTATTTGCTTCATACATAATAATGACAAGAAATATTTAGCAAAATTTCAAACTAAAGCTGATGAAGGGGTGTTTCTGTGATACTCCATGATCAGCAAGGTTTATAGGGTTTATAATAAATCATCTCTAAAAATTGAGGAATCTGTTCATATATCATTTGATGAATCTAACATGTCTTTCAAGGAGAAGATCTCTTCTACCATAACAACTTTGCAGGAACATTCTCTTGTTGAAGACTTGAACAAGTTACAGGTTACTCAAAAGGATGAAAGCAGTGAAGATGAAGAAAGTATTCAACATATTGAAGAACAACTTGAAGAGCCAGTTATTGTACCACAAGAGGAAACAACAACACAGGTTGGTGAACAATCAACACCCCCTGTTGATTTACTAACATCAAGAGACCACCCAATTTCCCAAATAATTGGAGACATCTCAGCTGGTGTGCAGCCCAGAAATTAGGTCAACCAAAACCTGTTGCACACCTGCTTCCTATCTCAAATTGAACCTCAGTCCATTCAAGATGCAGAGCAGGATCCACACTGGATCATTGCAATGCAAGAAGAATTGCATCAATTTGAAAGGAATAAAGTGTGGGAACTAGTGCCAAAGCCTCAGGATCACTCCATTGTTGGAACAAAGTGGGTGTTCAGAAACAAACTGGATGATCAAGGAGTAATTATAAGGAACAAGGCAAGGCTAGTTGCTCAGGGATATTCTCAAGAAGAAGGAATAGACTACGACCAGACTTTTGCACCAGTTGCAAGATTGGAAGCCATCAGAATATTTTTAGCTTATGCAGCACATAAAGGATTCAAAGTGTATCAGATGGATGTCAAAAGTGCATTTCTAAATGGAGACATCAAAGAAGAAGTATATGTCAGACAACCTCCAGGTTTTATCTCTCCAACTTATCCTGATTATATTTTTAAATTAAATAAAGCATTATATGGTCTCAAGTAAGCTCCTAGAGCATGATATGAGACCCTAGCATGCTTTCTTTTGGAAAATGGATTTATAAGGGGTAGAGTAGACCAAACTCTTTTCATTAGAACCCATAAGTCCCATACCCTACTAGTACAGATCTATGTAGATGATATTATTTTTGGTTCTACTGACTCAAAATTGTGTAGAAGGTTTTCCAACCTAATGCATTCTAAATTTGAAATGAGTAGCATGGGTGAGCTATCCTTCTTCCTAGGATTGCAAGTCAAACAGCATGCTGAAGGCATCTTTATTTCTCAAACCAAGTATGCAAATGAATTGGTTAAGAAATTTGGCATGTCTGAAGCATCTTGTATGAAAACACCTATGCCTACTAATGTTGTATTGGATGCTGATGAACATGGGAAACTTGTTGATCAGACAACATATAGAGCAATGATTGGCTCTTTACTGTACCTTACAGCTAGTAGACCAGACATAATGTTTGCTACATGTATATGTGCTAGGTTCCAAGTAAGCCCTAGAGAGTCACACCTAACATTAGTAAAGTGGATTCTCAGGTATGTTAAAAGTTGTCCAAATCTAGGTCTCTGGTATCCAAAAGATTCAGCATTTAATTTAACTAGATTTTCTGATGCTGATTATGCTGGATGCAGAATTGATAGGAAAAGCACCAGTGGAACTTGTCAGTTCCTTGGTGACAGACTTGTCTCTTGGTTTTGTAAGAAACAAACTTCTGTGTCAACCTCAACTGCTGAAGCTGAATATATGGCTGCAGGCAGTTGTTGTTCACAAATCTTGTGGATTCAAAACCAACTCCTAGACTATGGCTACAACTTAGAGAAGTCTAAAATCTTTTGTGATAACACCAGTGCTATTTCTATAGCTCAAAATCCAGTCCTCCATAGTAGGACAAAACACATAGGGATAATGTTGAAAAGAATAAAATTGAACTGCAATATATCCCAACTGATTTACAAAGGGGAGATATTTTCACCAAGCGCTTAGATGAAAAGAAACACACCTTCTTACAAAATTAGTTAGGAATGTTAGATGGAGGAAGTCTTAAATAATATCCAATATTTTAAAAGCTTTAAAACTGACCAAGACTAGACAAACATCTTGATTTTTCTTAGTGTCTAGAGCTTTTCTGATCTCTGAACTGCGCTCGACGGTTTTCCCCCAGATCGTCGAACGGAGATCGACGATTTCCGAAATCGTCGACCTGAGTTCAGCGTTTCTCAAATAGTATGAACTATCTCTTCGGTCAACGATCGTCGAACGGCGCTCGACGATTTTGTTCTCTGAACGATCGTCGAACAGAGCTCGACGCTCTCCAATATCGTCGAACGGAGATCGACGATGTTGCAGACTCTTCAGTTTCCTTTAGAAGCCCCGATCGTCGAACTGAGTTCCACGATCTTTCCATTTCTGCGTCGAACCCTAATATAAAATTCATTTTTCGCCGTCGTTCTCCTTTGCGCTTTCGATTTCTCTGCAAAAACTTTCTTTCCCTCCAAACATTTCTGCACTTGGTCGTTTTGTTTGTTGCAGCTTTGCAGGTAACTATGGCTGTTTCTGTTGCTGTTCTCGCCGCCATGAAATTTGATGCCGGCTTTGACATAGACATGAAGTCCTTCAGCACGACAGATCAGGTCTTTCAGGACATCTTGGAGCTATTCAAAGAATAGAAACTTGCTGCAATCATGACTACAAGGATTAAGCTTGCTTCTGATGAAATTAAAGAGTGGGTCTACACTGCCCATAATCAGGATCAAAACACAATTGTTGGGTCAATCTCTGGCACACAGGTACCCTTGACCCCAGCAATTCTGACAGAGGTTTTTGAGTTAAGTACTGGTGGAGATTCTGTTGATTTATCTGGAGAAGAATATGCTGACTTGCTTGCCAGAATGGGTCATTTTGAGGCTAACCCTAGCAAGCTGTTGAAAAAGAATCTGTCTGTGGAATACAGATTCCTGGCTGATGTAGTTGGCAAAGTCCTATTGGCTAAGCACTCTGCCCATGATACAATTTCAAGGTATCAGCTCTGCTTAATGGGAGCCATAGTGGACATGAAGAATCTGAACTGGGGAGAGGTCTTCTTTGACCTAATCAAGAAGAAAATTAATAAAAGTTTTTTAAATTTTGGAAGGATTTTAGGATTGTTTCTGCAGAATAGGTGCCCTGCATTGCTAGTATCCTCTGGGATACACATAAATGCTTCCAAGAGACTGTCATGTGCCATATTTGATAAATGGGACAGACAGATCATCAAGCCTAGCAGGCCCTCTTCCAGCACTCCTTCAGGCACCAGGACTATCAGAGTCAATTCCCCTCAGGTCTCTGCCCCTGCAGATGACCTGCCTGCTACTGCCTCTCCTCCTCCTCCAATTCCATCTCTTCTCCTTCCATCCAACATTCAAGCTCCATCCACCATCATCATCTTCAGCCCCTCTCCAACCTCTACACCATCTCCAATCCCTACTCTACCTGCCATAGAAGAACAATTCCATCCTTTGTACTCATACCCTCAACCAGATCCTGCCACTTCATCACCCTCCATTCCCTCCTTCAACCTCATTGATGATTCCTTCATGGATGATTCGCCATCCTCTCCTCCTGAGCTGCCCTCATCATCAACATCTTACCAAGACCTTCTGCAAGAAATCATCGATCAACCCACCTTCACACCATCTATCTCCATCCCACTGTCCTCCATATCCACCTTACCCACACCTCAAACATCCCTTCCCCACTACACTAGCTCTCCACTACCATCATCAACAGCTACACCTCCATCCTCTACCTCTGCTCCAGTCACTACTGAGCAAGTAGATATTCCAGCCCTTGCTGACAGGATTTATGAATTGCTAGCCCCCAGGCTATCTCTTCTCTTGGAGACCTCCTTGGCTCCATTACTCCTGTCAGTGACAGCCCTTTCTGCCAGGCTCTCCTCTTTATTCCCTCAGGAAGCCCCTTCAGTAGTGTGCCTTGATCCAGCCATATCTGAATCTAGGCAGGGGGAGATGCCCTATGAAGTGAGCCTGCCTGCTGCTGCTCTTGCTGTTTCTTCAGCTTCTGTTGCTGCTGCTGTGTTTCAAGATCCAGTTCCACCTCCTGCTGCAGTCTTTGCAATAGACCTCAGGTCCTTGCTCTCAGAATTTGATTCAATATATTTCAGATGTCTGCCAGAGAAAGCTTGTCTTCCAGAGACAGTTGCTATCCAGCCCCCAAAGGATTTGTCCAAGGCCCTTGTGCCCTTCTCTTGTTGTGACCCCAGCATCATCACTTCCTTTGTTAACTCAGTTTATGCTGCTGCTACATCTGCTGAAAGCAGTGTGGTTGTTTCTGATGTTGCTGCCCCTCCTGCTGCAAATTTTGTTGAAACTATTGCTGATACTGCTGATGAGCCAATTCCTAAGGAGATCCTTATGAGAGAGGCACATGAGTTTGAGCCCTCTATATTTTCTGATGATATCGCTGCTGCTGATATTGCTGTTTCTGTTAGTGAAAATGCTGCTGCTTCAACTCCTATTACCAGTTCTGTATCTGCTTCAATCCAGCTCAAGCAAGATTTGATGAAATAGATTGATGCTCTCTATGATGATCAAAGTTCTGAAAGTGATGAGTTTAAGACAGATTCTGATGATTCTTCTGCTACCATTGCTAGAAAGAGAAAGGCAAGGAGCAAAGCCATGAAGAGAGTACCTCCTACCAAGGTCAAGGACAACAATGATATACCATATTATATTCTTCATGATTGCCCCATAACTGAGCACTGGATGTAGTACTCAAAGAATCAACTCAAAGCAATGAAGAAGAAAAGGAAATATGAAAAGGGCTCCTCTCAATTCCAACATTCTCATCCTCCTCCACCAACTCCTCCTGATGCAGGTGCAGGTGGACGTTCAGCTGCTCAACCCCCTGCTAGGAGTCAAACCCCCTATCAGCCACATGCCAGATCCTATCATAGGGGAAGCCAGTCCAGGGGTTCTCAATCTAGAAGAGGAGGCTATAAAGGCAATCAAAGAGAAGTCCAGGTTTATTCTAAAGGATATTCTAGGCAGCATCCTTACTCCAGGGAAGGACAAACATCATCTGACACAACCTCTGGTCCTTTTCCCTATAAATTGAAGGAAACAGTTTCATCCAGGCCTCCTTAAGATAACCCTTCAAATAGATATGAGCCACCAGTACCATTTGAATACCCTGAGAACAATCCAGCTGCTTGGACTGCAAGGATGAAAGAGCTTGTTGCACTGGATCAGATCAAGAAAGCTAGAGAGCAAGGCAAAGACTCATCCAACATCACTACAATGTCTGAACAGAGAAAGAAAGAGTTTGAAAGATATAGGTCAAGCAAATTCTTTGATTCTGAAAGATACATGGAGATGCATCCTGAAGCTGTAGTTCCCAGGCTCAAACAGCAAACATCTTTAGGTGCAGAAGATGATACAAGATCAAAGAAGGAAGCTCTCAACCCCAACAGAGAAATCAAACTCATTAAGAACAAGGAAAAGAAATGACTATGTAAGGTGACGATCTCTCTGATTTCTGATTATTATCTGGGATGATATATATATCTGTGGTTCTGCTATGTCCAGCTTTTTGCCTTTTTTGTATTGTTGCTTGTATGTGTTATTTAATTTTTCCAAACTCTGTAAATAGTAATCCTAACCCAAATAGGGGGAGATTGTTGGAACACCCTATTACTGATTTGGGTCAGGATCACTATGTCTCTAGAAAACCAATGTTTGACCTCCTATATAGCTCAAAAGGTCAATTAGAATTGAGTTTAAGGGTTAGAAGTCTAGGTTTGGAAGCTGCTCTCAAGACCCAGAATCTTTCAGTTTGAGACTAAGTAATACCGTCGAGCTCAGCACGACGAGTCGTCGAACTCCGATTGACGATCGTCTAGCTCAACTTCAACAGATCGTCGAACTCCATTCGACGATTGCTGAGCTCAACTTCCACATATCGTTGAACTCCATTCAACGATTTGCGAGCTCAGTTCGACGATTTTTGACTCAGTATTGGATCTCTATCTCTGAGCTCAGTTCGACGATCTTTGAGCTCAGATCGACGATATTTTGTTGCAGTATAAGTCCAAATCGCTGAGCTCAGCTTGACGATAGCAGAGCTCAGTTCGATGTTTTCTGATAACTTCAAGGATTTTTCTAGATTCAAATTCAGATCAGTTAAGGAGTTATTCTGCAATTAATTCAGAAGATTTTCTAGCCGTTTTCATTTATTTCTGGACCAAGTTTCAAGGGATTTTCAAGGAATATTTTTGTGGACTTTCCTCCAGAAGACATTTTGCAATTAAGGATGCAATTAATGTAGAGCAACGGCTATTCTTGACAGAGGATGTTTTTCTATTCAGTACCAGAGAATAAAAGATAAGAATATTTTTTTTTGAATCTCTCTCAGACAGAAATCAATAATCCTCAGAACACAAGCACAAAACATTCTCTCAAAGAATTCTCTGAAGAACACACATCCAAGGAGATCAAACATCTTCTGATCTCTCCTATCTCAAGTGTTCAAGGCCAACATATTTCAAGACTCCAGACACCTAACATTTCAGCTGTTGCTGAAATCATCTCTTGCTGGAGATCAACTTCTGAAGGCCTATCACCCTACAACAAAGATTCTTTTCCTGAACATCTCAAGGACTCAGGGGGAGCTTTGACACCATCAAATCCACATAGTCTTCTCAGCTGCTTTGAGAAAGAGAAGACTTCCATCACTCTCTTACCCCCATCTCTGTAAAGGGTTTCTCAAACTCCCTTCAAAAGTTTGAACTTGGTTTTTGAGCACCTTGTCAAACGCTCATTGGTGGAAAGACACCTGATTAAAAAAATCTGATTTGGTTTTTGAGCACCTTATCAAAAGCTCATTGGTGCCCAGGACACCTGATCAACTCATCCTGCAGTGGATTCCTACCTAGGGTGGTAGAAGAGTGGATGTACCCAAGTTTAGGGGAACCACTATAGTTCCTTGTGTCTTCTGGATTGCTTGTCTTTATTTTTGTTTCTGCCTGTGATTGTTCTGTGATTATCTTTTTATTAGTTTAGTTCTGTGATTAGATTTATAATTGCTTCCCTGATCACTCATATTACAATAATTGTTGTAAATATTTTTCAAGCACCATATACTCTATTCACCCCCCTCTAGAGTATATCAGATCTAGCTGCACTTTCAGACCTGGTCAGCGGGTCTGCTCGGGGTCTCCTCTCCAAGTTAAACCATCTCCAACCACCGAGTGAGCCTACAGCCCTGCCAGCTAGATGGGAGCCTGGTCAGCGGGTCTACTCGGGGTCTCCTCTCCAAACCAAACCATCTCCAACCACCGAGTGAGCCTACATCTCTGCCATCTAGATGAGAGCCTGGTCAGCGGGTCCGCTCGTGGTCTCCTCTCCAAACCATCTCCAACCACCGAGTGAGCCTACAACCCTGCCAGCTAGATGAGAGCCAGGTCATCGGGTCTGCTCGGGGTCTCCTCTCCAAACCAAACCATCTCCAACCACCGACTGAGCCTACAGCCCTGCCAGCTAGATGAGAGCCTGGTCAGCGGGTCTGCTCGGGGTCTCCTCTCCAAATCATCTCCAACCACCGAGTGAGCCTACAACCCTGCTAGCTAGATGGGAGCCAGGTCAGCGTGTCTGTTAGAAAGTAGCGAAAATGAGAGAACAAGCGAATTAATCTTTTGAATAATTGAAACTTTATTATCCAAAAAAGATATCTATTACAAAGGTATGCCCTCCCTTATATAGAATGGAGGAGAGATGAGAGAATACAAATAAGAGATGTGGGACTAAAAATTTACAGGACTAAGCGGACTATACAAAAAAACCGCACAAGCCGCGCGGTTAGACAGAAGGGCTAACCGCACGGCTACCATTCAGAGAGAAAGTGAGACTGCCAGGGTAGACCGCCAGACCGCCCGGTCTCCAAGCCGGCTGAGACAAACCGCCAGACCGCGCGGTCTTCAACCCGCCAAGACAGACCGCCAGACCGCCCGGTTACCATCTTCAACACTCCCCCTCAAGCTGGAGCATATATATCGATCATGCCTAACTTGTCGCAGATGTGGAAAAAGGAAGCAGACACCGGCTTGGTGAAAACATCTGCCAACTCGTTGTCCGAAGTGACAAATGGAGTGCAAATCTGTTTCTTCAATATTTCTTCCCGAATAAAATGACAGTCGACTTCTATGTGTTTTGTTCTCTCATGAAAGACCGGATTTTTGGAAATGTGTATTGCGGCCTTATTGTCACAGAACATAGGAAGAGGATAGTTGTAAACCTCTCCTAAGTCAAGCATGAGAGCCCTCAACCACTTCAACTCACATGTAGTCGATGCCATACTACGATATTCCGCCTCTGCACTAGACCTGGAAACGACAGACTGTTTCTTGCTCTTCTAACTCACAAGATTGCCTCCAACAAATGTGCAGAAACCTGAAGTCGATTTGCGGTCCCCTTTGTCATCCGCATAGCTTGAATCAGAGTAAGCTTCAACCCTTAGGTGACCATTCTTCTGAAATAGGAGTCCTTTCTCTGGAGCAGCTTTAATATACTCTAATATCCTCAGAGCAGATTGTAGATGACACTCCCTCGGAGCTTGCATGAACTGGCTCACCTTGCCAACAGCATAAGTGATGTCGGGTCTGGTTACCGTGAGATATATGAGCTTGCCCACCAGACGCCGGTATCTTGTAAGATCAGAGAGAAGAGGTGAGTCATCTGTCCAAGTTTTGTGTTCTCCAGCAGCCATAGGACAACGTGCAGGTTTAGCACCAGTGAGTCCTGCCTCCTTTAAAAGATCAAGAGCATACTTCCGTTGTGAAAGGACCATGGAGTTGGGCTTTCTAGAGATTTCAATCCCCAGAAAGTATTTCGGGGAGCCCATATCCTTTGTAACCAGATGTTGACGAAGGTGTTTCTTGGTCATCAATACCCCATCCTGGTCATCGCCAGTAAGAAGAATGTCATCAACATAAACCGCAAGAACAACAAGACCAGAGGCGGTTTTCCGAACAAACAAGGAGTGATCTGCTGAGCTTCGTTTAAAACCATTGGCCGCAACAATGCCACTGAACTTGTCAAACCAGGCACGAGGACTCTGCTTGAGGCCATAGATAGCCTTCTTTAGCCGGCATACCCGTGTCTCCCCCTGAGCAACATACCCAGGAGGTTGCTCCATGTAAACATCTTCCTGCAGATCACCATAGAGGAAGGCATTCTTAACATCTAGCTGCGAGATGGGCCAATCCCTATTGACAGCCACAGAGAGAAGAACCCGAATAGTGCTGAGGCGAGCCACGGGAGAGAAAGTGTCAAAGTAATCAATCCCATAAGTTTGGGTAAAACCCTTGGCAACCATGCGAGCCTTATAACGATCCACACTGCCATCCGGGAGAAACTTCACCACGAAGACACAGCGACAACCAACAACATCTGTGTCGAAAGGAGGCAGAACAAGGGTCCAGGTACCCCGTTAAGTGAGAATAGCAATCTCCTCATCCATGGCAACTTTCCAGTGAGGAATAGTAAGGGCCTCCTGGTAGGAACGGGGGGTGGCAGTGGCCGAGATAGCCAGTGCAAAAGCTCGGCGAGCAGGGGTAAGACGATCGTAGGAAACAACTGCAGCAAGCGGATGGTGGGTACAGGCCCGAACCCCTTTGCGAAGAGCAATCGAGAGATCCAGGTCAGCAGGTGCCTCAGTATCTGGAGTATCCGTGGTGGAGAGAGCTGGCCCGGGAGTAGAGAGAGATGACAGCGGTGTGGAGGGAGAAAGCGGAGTAGAGGGTGGAGATGAGGAGGATGGGGAAGACGGTGGAGTGGGTAGAGAGGGCGGAACAGCAGTGGGAGCAGAGGGAATGGATGGGTTGGTAGGAGCAGGAGGAGTAGAAGAGGAAGCGGGAGAGAAGTAAGATGCATTGGCAAAGAAGGTGACATCCACAGAGACAAATTGCTTGCGGGTAACAGGGTCAAAGCAACAATATCCTTTCTGAGTGGGAGAGTAGCCCAGAAAGACACATTTGGTGGCACGTGGTGAGAGTTTATCACGGGTGGCAGCGGGAGAGTGCACAAAAGCGGTGCACCCGAAGATGTGCAGAGGAAGAGGAAAGGGATCCTTGTCCAGATAAAGAATGGAGAAGGGAGTAGCACCGTGGAGAACGGTGGAGGGAAGGCGATTGATGATATAGCAGGAGAGGAGGACAGCATAGCCCCAATAGGAGCGAGGAACATGCATTTGAGTCATCATAGTGCGAGCGACATCAAGGAGGTGACGGTTTTTGCGTTCCGCCACCCCATTTTGTTGTGAGGTGTAGACACAGCTGGTTTGACGAATAACACCATAGTGAGTACAAAAGGAGGAGAAGTCGTGGCTAAGATACTCCTGAGCATTGTCAGAATGAAGGAGTTTAATAGACGTAGCAAACTGAGTTTTAACCATAGAATAAAAGGAGGTCCAAACAGAGAATAGCTCGGAGCGATCTTTGAGAAGATATACTCATGTACATCGAGAGAAATCATCAATGAAGGTGACAAAATAGGAACTACCCCGACCGATGGTGAGGTTAGGAGCGGGACCCCATATGTCAGAGTGAACGAGGTCAAACGGATGGGAAGAGCCCCGACTTTGCGTTGGTGGGAAGGAGGAGCGGTGATGTTTGCCAAGTTGACATGCATCACAGTTTAGAGGAGGAGGATGAGGAGGGAGGTGCAGCAGGAGCTGTCGTAGAATTCGGGGAGGAGCATGTCCAAGGCGAAGATGCCATTGGAGAAGATCTGTAGAGGAGGAGGAGAAGGCGGATAGAGCATAAACGTTGTCGAGGAAGTCGAGGCCACCACTCTCAGTCCCGGTAGCAATCGTCCGTTGGGAGTCCGGATCCTGAAAAGCACAAGAGGTAGGGGTGAATATGACAGAACACCGTAGTTGCTTGCATAAAGAAGTAACCGATAATAAATTGCACGGAAACTTGGGCACATAGAGGGTATCAGCCAAGCAGAGAGATGGAGTGACTTGAACCATGCCCGTCCCATGGACCGGGGAGGGAGATCCATCAGCAACAATGACCGGGGGCAACTGAGCTTGTGTGTCAAGAAGAGATAAACATTGAGGGTTGCCTGTCATATGATTTGTTGAACCAGAGTCGATGAGCCATCGTCCGCGAGTCACAACATGAGCACTACCAGAAGAGGTGACCACGGAGGCGGACAGGCTGGAGGAGAGGAAAGCGATGGAAGCAAGAGAGGAGCAAACCGCGACGAGAAGAACAAGCCGCGAGAAGAGAAAAGAGAACCAAGCCGGGCGAACAAAAAACAGATCGGGCGGCTAGGAAGGCCGCTACCAAGAAGCCGAGCAAAGCAGAGGGAAAGAAGTCGCACGGCCTGAAAAGGTCGGGCGAACAGAGGAGAACAAGTCGCACGGCCAAAAATGAGGTCGGGGTGACTAGCAAGCAGGAGCGGGTAGAAGGCAACAAGAAGTAGAGCACGACGAATAGAGGAGATTGCGAAAACGGTCGCGAAAAAGAAGGGGCAAGCCGCGCGGACAGGTCGCGCGGGCAGACGGAGAATCAAGCGGCCAAAAGAACAGGCAAAGGCCCAGCGGGGAAGAGGTCGCGCGGACTGAGAAGGCCGAGCGAACAGAAGAGAAGAGAAGAGCAGGTGACCGCGACCAAGATGCGGGTGAGAAAGGAACAACCCGCACGGTCAGGCAGATCACAGCAGCAAACCGCGAGTATAGAGACAAGCGGATATGGGGAAAGCAGAAGCGGACAGGGAGAAGAAGTCCGCAGCGGGTAGAGACAAGGCACGCAGACAGAGACATGCCGCAACGACTAGGAAGTCGGAGAGGCAAGAAAGAACAAGGAGCGCGGCGACAAGGAAACAGGTCGCTGCGACGAATATCAGTAGGAGAAGAGAATCAAGAAGAAGCAAGCCGCGCGAACAGGGCAGCGGACAGAAACAGGCCGCGCAGATAGAAACAAGCCGCGCGGACAGAAGAGAAGGCAAGCCGCGAGACAAGTCGCAGAACGCTGAAAACAAGCCGCGAACAACAGAGAGCGCACAGAATCAGGAGGAAATGACCGTGTCCTCTGATACCATGTTAGAAAGTAGCGAAAATGAGAGAACAAGCGAATTAATCTTTTGAATAATTGAAACTTTATTATCCAAAAAAGATATCTATTACAAAGGTATGCCCTCCCTTATATAGAATGGAGGAGAGATGAGAGAATACAAATAAGAGATGTGGGACTAAAAATTTACAGGACTAAGCGGACTATACAAAACAAACCGCACAAGCCGCGCGGTTAGACAGAAGGGCTAACCCACGGCTACCATCAGAGAGAAAGAGAGACTGCCAGGGTTGACCGCCAGACCGCCCGGTCTCCAATCCGGCTGAGACAAACCGCCAGACCGTGCGGTCTTCAACCCGCCAAGACAGATCGCCAGACCGCCCGGTTACCATCTTCAACAGTGTCTGCTCGGTGTCTCCTCTCCAAATAAAATCATCTCCAACCACCGAGTGAGCCTACAGCCCTGCCAGCTAGATGGGAGCCTGGTCAGCGGGTCTGCTCGGGGTCTCCTCTCCAAACCAAACCATCTCCAACCACTGAGTGAGCCTACAACCCTGCCAGCTAGATGGGAGCCTGGTCAGCGGGTCTTCTCGGGGTCTCCTCTCCAAACCAAACCATCTCCAACCACTGAGTGAGCCTATAGCCCTGCCAACTAGATGAGAGCCTGGTCAGTGGGTCTGCTCGAGGTCTCCATGCTCCTCTTCCTCCCTTGATGCCATGAAAAAAGACACCTGCACTCTCATCATATTAGAAGGGTACATCAAAATTACAAGTATTGTACAACAATAAAAAAATGTAATGAACAAAAGTGTTATGGGTAAAATCTCTTTAAATCATCGCCACTTCGGGCCCGATCAAGGGATACCCCATCCACATCCTGGAGGTGGCACCCTCCCGACTTCAAGGCCTACCTCACCATCCGACGCTTGACCTCCTCTTGCCGGACCATCGCCAAATCCCTGAACTCTTCCCTCCTCACAAAGGGTCTTGGGTTGGGGAGCTCGCCGAGATCATCACTACCTCCCTGACCTCCAGCCATGACACTCTCCTGAGATCTTCTGTGCTGATCACTCTCCACGCTCACCGCACTAAGATGTTGAAACCGAGAAATCGGTATCTGTGGAGTTCGGGGTCCCTTGAAAGGGGTGACCTCACACTTACTGCACTCATGCGAATGTCACGGAAAAAAGGCTCAGGAAACTAGGAACAGACCCTCGGCTCTAGCGTGAAGGTCCCACCTCACACCCGGAAGACCTTGGCGATCTCCCCCTCCCTAGCCAATGCTGAGCTAGTTGCCTTGGAGGATGAACAGAGAGAGTGAAGAAGCGATCTCTCCAAGGCACCCCTAAGGGTCTATTTATAATTTTCTGGAAATGGCCTGCAAATAACCAACCTCCACTCAACGCCATACAGTTCGACGAACTCAAAACCCAGTTCACTTCAGTACAATGAAACGATCACTCGAGTACAGTGAAACGATAACTCGAGTACAACAAAACGTTCACCCGAGTACAGTAAAACGTTCACCCGAGTACAGCAAAACGTTCACCCAAGTACAGCGAAACGTTCACCGGAGTACAGCGAAACGTTCACCGGAGTACAACAAAACGTTCACCCGAGTACAGCAAAACGTTCACCCAAGTACAGCAAAACGTTCACCCGAGTATAGTGAAACGTTCACCCGAGTACAGCAAAACGTTCACCTGAGTACAGTAAAACGTTTCACCCGAGTACGGTGAAACGTTCACCCGAGTACAGTGAAATGTTCACTCGAGTACAGTGAAACATTCACTCCAGTACAATGAAACGTTCACCCGAGTACAGTGAAACGTTCACTCCTCAAAGGGGTCGGGGGGAGATAAATATTTCCTCCCCCTACTAGTATATTACGGAGGTCCGCCCAAAATTGGCATACAGGAGTGCAAAACTCACAAAAAGCTTAAAAACGTACACCGGGGGGAGACACATACTTCCTCCCCCTACTAGTATATTACGCAGGTCCGCCCAAAATTAGACTATAGGAGTGCAAAACTCACAAAAAGCTTAAAAATGTGCACTAAGTCTTGTGCCTTGCTTGGGGCCCACTCTTCGCGAATACGGGGTTGTAAATAGTCAACCCGACCCCGAGAACAATACGACCTCGGTATTCCCCCGAATATCGAGTTCTACTTGCGATAGGTGCACTTGCCTCCTTTAGCAAGCTCGCGGCGTTCGACTCATCGAACCAACCACCCACATAAGAGTCTGTTCGCGGGTCATCAAGCAGCAGTGACGGCCTAGTCGCCCTCAGAGAGGGGTGTCGCTGATGCTGGATGATATCGCGAAGGGGAGTGGCGATTGCGGCGAGAAGGAAAATCGCAAAAGAGGAGTTAGGGCACTGGAAAAAAAATTGGGAGGTCGATAGGTTTAGAAGGATTTGAGTATTTTTTTGTGGGGGTGGCTCGATGGGGGTGGGGGGAAGAATGGGTGGTCATTAGTGAAAAATGACCTGTCCTTCACAGCTCTCAAAATTATATAGAATTATATATGAATATTTATAAATACAAGATGATTTGAAATAAACATATATTTACAATAAAATCATGAATATTTTTTTGAAAAAATTGCAAATATAAATAAAATAATAATTAACAATTAAATAAAAATCAAATAATTTATAATATTATTTTGTAACTTATTATTATAAATTAATTAATTATTTTCTTGTCGTAATAAAATAACAACAAAATTGCTATACGATTAACAAATAATTCTTGTTAATTACTTAAAGCATTTATGTCAGAACTTTAAACAAGAACTGGTACAGAAATTTTATTTTGTTATAAATAATTTAATTTGCAAAATTAAAAATATGCTGCAACAAATTGAAGAAGTGTATTTTCTTGAAACACCATAGGGTCCGTTTGTTAGGTCTGTTATCATTCAATTGAGAATTTCAATTTCAGTGCCGTGGTCATAAAAATACTTGGATATTGGAATTTCTTTCAATTGTCATAGGAATTGGTTATAAAATAAAAATGTCTCCCTCAATTTCGACCTCGTGAGGTCTTCATTCGCAATTCTCACTCATATAAGTGCACCCCCAACTCTCTCAAAAAGACCTCGACGCCACTCAATTGTTTGCCTAGAGGCACATTTTTTGCCCAATAACAATTTTTTAGACGAGGCAAATATTTTTCCGCCCGGACGCGAATATTACAATCGAGCGCGCATTTTTTGACCAGACGGGCATTTTTCGATCTGGTACAGATTTTTCGGTTGGGCAAACATTTTTCCGCGCTGGCGCACTTTTATTGCTTGAACTGCATTTTTCGGCCAGGCGGGCATTTTTCGCCCAGACGCACATTTTTTACCCCAGTGCGAAGTTTTCGCCCGCCCGCGACTTTTTCGTCTGACAGTGTTTTTTTACACGACCGCGATCTTTTCGCTTGACTGCGTTTTCTTTGCCCTACCAAGTTTATTTTCGCCCGAGCGCGAATTTGTTTCGCTCGACCGCGATTTTTTGGACAGACCACAGTTTTTTTTCGCTCGGAGGTGATTTTTTCCCCGGCCATGATTTTTTCGCCCGTGAGCATTTTTTCGTCCGAGCGTGATTTTTTCGCCGAGCGTGATTTTTTCGCCTCGCACATTTTTTCACTCAGGCGCGATTTTTTTGCCCTAGCCCGATTTTTTCACCTGAACGTATTTTTCGCTTCCAGGCCTAATATCGCGCCCAGGCGAAAAATGCGCGTCCGAGCAAAAAATTCGCGCTCATGCGATAAATGGACTCCTGACGAAAAAATCGCGTCCGGGCAAAATTTGCACGTCCATGCAATAATGCACACCCCGACTGAAAAAAGCGCACTTAGGCGAAGAAATATGCGTGCAGGCGAAAAATACACGCATGGGCGAAAAAATACAAGCTCGAGCGGAAATATGCGCGCCCGCGCGAAAAATGCGCGGCTGGGCAAAAAATGCGCTCCCCAGCGAAAAAGCGCGGTCGAGCGGAACAATGCACGCCCGGACGAAAAAATGCGCGCCATGGCTGATAAATGTGCGTCCGGGCAAAAAATGCGCGCTCGGGTAAAAAATTCTAATATGCAGCCAGACAGTGGAATTACTAATTCCAATTCCTGTGATAAAATTCTCGCATTCAGCCGAACAGCTGAATTGAAATTGACTTCAATTCCAATTCTGCAAAACGAACAGAGACTAATTGTTTTTGTAGACACGATTTTTGGGGCCGACATGCCTCCTCCATATCTAATGTTAGAATTTACCATTTAATTTCCAAGTTTGTTGTTTCTTTAAAATTGTTTTACCCATGTAAAAAGATATTGCTAAATTAATGTATGCTTATTCAGAGTGATTGAGTAGGTGCTTGGTGTCACGGGCTACTAGATCATGACACATTCGTGACCATCAATACATATGCAGACGGTGCGAGGAGCCACATATATAGTGGGGCGACATAACTTCAAAGGCGTCAAAGAATTGGCTGTGGGTGCCTTGGGCACAAGCATGACTACACACTCAATAGATAATTCATGTGTCGACCCATGCTCGGCTCCAATTGGGACCACATCCATCGAGGGAGACCCAGCAAGACCCAACTGGCGTTCGCGGGTGGTTGCTCCCTCCTTTGTTGGGCCGGTTGGCCGCTTGCCTGGTCCCGAAGGAACCTTCCAAGGACCCCCTGTCGGATGAGCTACCCATTTCACATTTAGCCTAACACACTCTTTCGTGGAATGCCCCGTCCCCTGGTGGAATTCACAGTATTTCGATCGATGCCCCTTGCCAACGAGGACCTCTCGCGGCATTCGCAGTGCTGGGTCATCTCGGATTGCATAAAGCACGCTTGTATGCAAAGTGATGAGAGACCCAGGCCCGGCTCCCATCTGGATCACGTCCAGCAAGAGAGACCCAACAGACTCAGCTAGCGTTGTCAGGGCTGCAACCCAAGCACCCAACCCATCTTCATGCCCACAGACGAGTTGTTGGTGGCGACAACCTCCCTTTGATGAGCGAACTCGATAGTTAAGTTGGGTCGTATGAGGACTTCCCAGAAGGTCACTCATCCCAGTACTAATCTCGCAGCTCAATTGGTGATGAGAAGTAAAAGAATTTTATAGTTGATGAGGATGAGATCCCTTTTAAAAAAAGAGTTGGGGTGCACATAGCCACGCCCCCATGATCTCCACCAAAAAATAGCGGGGTCATGAGTTTGATCGCACACGTGATCTCCGCGCCCATCCCCCCGCGCACTGATCTCATCGGGTGTAATGAACGAACCGCCAAGGACGCCGCCACGCATGTGATCTCCACCAAAAAGTAGTGGGGCATGGGTTTGATCGCACACGTTATCACCACGCCGGATCCCCCCGCGCATTGATCCCATCACGCGTAATGAACGAACCTCCACGGACGCCGCCACACAGGCGTCGGGCGGCCGGCCTCATCCCCGGACGCCGACTACCCCCTCCTCTCACTGTGTCGGACACTCCCCCTCTGTTGCCGGCACACGGCCGAGGGGGCGGCCCCGACAGCTGCTCCCCCTCGGCCGCTGGCTGCGGCCAAGCGAGCGGTCGCGAGGGCCGCTCCCTTAGGCCGCAGGCCCTGGCCGAAAGAGCAGCTGCACAGGCCACTCTCCTTCAGCCGGTGGCCACGGCCAAAAGAGAGGCCGCACGGGCTGCTCTCCCTCGGCCGCCTGTCGCGACCGAGAGAGCGACTGCGCGGGCCGCTCTCCCTCGTCCGCCGGCCGTGGCCAAAAGAGCGGCCGCACGGGCTGCTCTCCCTCGGCCGCCTTCTGCGACCGGGAGAGCAGCTGCGCGGGCTGCTCTCTCCCTCGGCCGTTGGTCGCGGCCTAGTGGGTGGTCGTGCATGTCGCGGTTGAGAGAGCGGCAATGGGGGCCGCTCTACCTCGACAGCCGGCAGGTCACAGAGGATGCGGACCCGCCGGCCGCTCCTCCTCGACCGTCGTTGAGAGGTCGAGGGAGTGGCCGAGCCGGCCGCCCCTCCTTGGCAGCCGCTGATGGTCTCCCCTCTCCAACGATATCGGCGGCGAGTTCGTCGGCCGCCCGTGGAAGTCCTTCCCCGCCTTCCGATTATTTGGGGTCATTCCCTGCCGTACGATACGCGTGTAACCACCCATTAACCGTCAGGTTAGTGGAGGAATTTTGTTAGTAATTTAATAATTTATTTATGGTGCAAATAGCAGGATTAATTATTGTAAATTCTTTGTCCTAAGCTATAGGAAAAATTTAAATTTCGGGTGGTTATGGTGCGCGGATAACCGCGTAACCACCATAACCACCCCTCAGAGGCTATAAAAGGTGTCGCAGGCCTTATTTCTCACCTTTTTTCTTCGAGTCTTTTTCTTCCTCAGGTCAAAGCTCTGTCAGATTTCTCCTACGAGCAGCATTCGAGCCGCTCTCAAGCCGCACCCGAGCCACGTACGAGTCATGTTCAAGCCACCTGACAAAGTCAAATCTCTCAATTTCCAAGAGACCTTCGCAACCGCAAACTCCCCGCTTCCGTGTTCAGTACCAACAGGACGCCAAGCGAAGCTAATCGTCGCAAAGTGCAATTTATAACAAACTCCCAGCGCGACAGTCTGTCGTTCGCCGTGTGCTAAGTGTTCTCTCACCCCAAAATTGTAACGAGAGGTGGTCTGTCACCCTCGATTGCACAAACAATTTGTAACAGCAAAAAAATAGTGGACTTTGTCCGGCACAGATTTGGTCACGTGGTTTTTTACCAGGTTGAAGGGTTTTTTCGCATTAAACTTCGTGTGTACGATCGATCAACTTCATTGATTGTGTGCACGCTTGACCGTTCCGAGAGCTAAGGCGGTGCAGGTTATTCCGGTCCGACCGGGACGTTGAGTTAGACCGCAATAATAGTTAAGTGTGTTTGAGCGCGAGTAGTACTAGGATGGGTGACCTCCTAGGATGTGCTCGTACGACCCAACTTAACTATCGAGTTCTCTTATCAAAGGTATGTTGTGACCACCAACAACCCGCCTATGAGCATGGAGATGAGTTGGGTGCTTGGGCTGCATCCCGGACGACGTCAGTTGGGTCCCGCTAGGTATCCTTCGGTGGATGTGGTCCCGATAGGAGCCGGGCTTGGGTCATCGCAATTCATACATGAGGCGAGCAAGGCAAGGATAAAGTACCGCTCAAAGAGAGTGCAACAAAAGCGTTACAAAATCTTCATATTATGGCGATTTCCACGGCACGACAAATGAAAAACACCATGGGTTCAATATTTCACAGACCGAGCATAACCATGTCAAGACTTGGCATAAGACGAGCATTGCATATGCAGACAAATGAAGGATAATTAGATAAGATAGCAACATAGGCGCTGTCATAATACAACAATAAGAAAAACCAAGGTGCGAAGATCCGTTGTGCAAGCCGCACGATACATTTGGAATTTATGCATTATGATTTTAATCAATGCCAATTGCCAATATGCATCCATGGCTGAATTAGCTAGGGGCTACATTGGTCATTTGGAGTACCCTTGAATTATATGGTGAAATAGTCAGACGTTGATATTTAAGCCGTGTGTCCACTTTAGAAGACCACTTCAAATCGGCAATATATAAAAATCGGGTCGTGCGTGAACCTTGTGCGTTCATTGTTCAACGGACTGCAGTAAGTATTGTTCTATTTCTGCGCATGGAGGTGTTCGATTCTGTGCGTGTTGTCTGTTCATCGACGTGTTTGTCGTTCATTATTTTTTGTGTTCTTGTTAACCCCGTGTTGATTATAGTTGTGCATGTGGGTGTCATACTCCGACCCCTAACGAGTGGTATCAAAGTTAGGTTTAGTAGGTGTCGGATTGGACATTCCGATTTAGATTTGGGCTAACGATAGGTGACGAAAATGGTCTGTTCCCTACCTTCCTAAATCTAATACGTGAATTAATCGAGTCGTCTTGAGTTGTTGAGGGCAGCCATGGCAGGGAAGAATACAGTGTTGGCCATATATTCAGTAGAGAATTTTGACGATAATGGGAATTTCCTCCTATGGCAGATTCACGTCAAAGACATGTTGTGTGCAACCCCGTATTTGTCAAGTGGGCTCGACCGGTCTGAACCAAGTGACGAGTGCCCAGTCTCATCAGACACTTGCAACTCACTTTGTGAGAGTTAGGGGACGAGTGGAGCGGGTGAGTGGAGTCGGTGAACCTCCACTTTCCCATGGTTGAGAGGGGAGTGGTGAGTAACTAGCACCGTCAGGGGCTCGCTACCCATGCAGGCAGGCTGAGACTGGCTTGAATCCCCTGCCGTGAGGACCATCGTGCTTTTCCTGTGATCTGTGCGAACGGAAAAAAATAGACAGAAAATTTGGAGTAACAAAACTTTTATTATCCAAAAAAGTATCTATTACAAAGGTATAGCCTCTTTTTTATGGAATGGAGGAGATGAGAGAGATTACAAATAAGCAATGTAGGACTAAAAAATTACAAGTATATGCGGTTTTACAAATAGACAAACCAGACAAGTCATGCGGTTAGACAAGCCGGCTAACCGCCCGACCACCAATAGTAGGAGAGAACAAGCGCCGCAGAGAATAGGCCGCCACAGGAGAGCGCTAAACCGCGTGGTCTCCAAGTCGCTTGAGACAAACTGTCAGACCGCTGGGATACCAAACAGAAATAGCCCGACAAACAAGCCGGCTAGGATAAACCGCCAGACCGCCCGACCTCCGAAAAGCAACAGACCGCCCGACCTCCATACTGCAACATTCCCCTCAAGTTAGAGGATAGATATCAATCATGCCCAGCTTGTCGCAAATGTGGAAGAAGGAGGCGGCCAGTAGTTTGGTAAAGACGTCTGCCAACTCGTTGTAGGAAGTGACGAACAGAGTACAAATCTGTTTCTTCAAGATCTTTTCCCGAATAAAGTGACAGTCGACTTCTATATGCTTTGTCCTCTCATGGAAGACAGGATTTTTGGAGATGCATATCGCGGACTTGTTGTCACAGAACATAGTAAGAGGATAGTTGTAAACCTCTCCTAAATCAAGCATGAAGCTCGTAACTATTTCAACTCACATGTAGTCGATGTCATACTGCGATATTCTGCTTCTACACTAGACCTGGAGACCACAGACTGTTTCTTGCTCTTCCAACTCACAAGATTTCCTCCAACAAATGTGCAGAAACTTGATGTTGACTTGCGATCACCTTTGTCATCAGCCTAGCTAGAATTTGATTAAGCTTCAACCCTTAAGTGACCATTCTTCTGAAATAGGAGTCCTTTCCCTGGCGCTGTTTTAATATACTCCAATATCCTCATGGTAGATTGTAGATGACACTCCCTAGGAGCTTGCATGATGTTAGAAATGAACAAAAATAAGCCGAAAGTGGAGCTAAAACAAACCGGAAGAGGTTTTAACAGAAACTTTATTATCTGAAAAAGGTATCTATTACAAAGGTATGCTCTCCCTTATATAGAATGGAGGAGAGATGAGAGAATACAAATAAGAGATGTGAGACTAAAAGTTTACAGGACTAAGCGGACTATACAAAACAAACCGCACAAGCCGCGCGGTTAGACAGAAGGGCTAACCGCACGGCTACCATCAGAGAGAAAGAGAGACTGCCAGGGTAGACCGCCAGACCGCCCGGTCTCCAAGCCGCCAAGACAGACCGCCAGACCGCCCGGTCTCCAAGCCGGCTGAGACAAACCGCCAGACCGCGCGGTCTTCAACCCGCCAAGACAGACCGCCAGACCGCCCGGTTACCATCTTCAACACTCCCCCTCAAGCTGGAGCATATATATTGATCATGCCCAGCTTGTCGCAGATGTGGAAAAAGGAAGCAGACACCGGCTTGGTGAAGACATCTGCCAACTCGTTATCCGAAGTGACAAATGGAGTGCAAATTTGTTTCTTCAATATTTCTTCTCGAATAAAATGACAGTCGACTTATATGTGTTTTGTTCTCTCATGAAAGACCGGATTTTTGGAAATGTATATCGCGGCCTTATTGTCACAGAACATAGGAAGACGATAGTTGTAAACTCTCCTAAGTCAAGCATGAGAGCCCGCAACCATTTCAACTCACATGTAGTCGATGCCATGCTGCGATATTCTGCCTCTGCACTAGACCTGGAAACTACAGACTGTTTCTTGCTCTTCCAACTCACAAGATTGCCTCCAACAAATGTGCAGAAACCTGATGTCGATTTGCGGTCCCCTTTGTCATCCGCATAGCTCGAATCAGAGTACGCTTTAACTCTTAGGTGACCATTCTTCTGAAATAGGAGTCCTTTTCCTGGAGCAGCTTTAATATACTCTAATATCCTCAGAGCAGATTGTAGATGACACTCCCTCGGAGCCTGTATGAACTGGCTCACCTTGCCAACAACATAAGAGATGTTGGGTCTGGTTACCGTGAGATATATGAGTTTGCCCACCAGACGTCGGTATCTCGTAAGATCAGAGAGAAGAGGCGAGTCATCTGTCCAAGTTTTGTCTTCTCCAGCAGCCATAGGACAACGTGCAGGTTTAGCACCAGTGAGTCCTGCCTCCTTTAAAAGATCAAGAGCATACTTCCGTTGGGAAAGGACCATGGAGTTGGGCTTTCTAGAGATTTCAATCCCCAGAAAGTATTTCGGGGAGCCCATATCCTTTGTGACCAGATGTTGACGAAGGTGTTTCTTGGTCATCAATATCTCATCCTGGTCATCGCCAGTAAGAAGAATGTCATCAACATAAACCGTAAGAACAACAAGACCAGAGGCGGTTTTCCGAACAAACAAGGAGTGATCTGTTGAGCTTCTTGTAAAACCAATGGCCGCAACAATGCCACTGAACTTGTCAAACCAGGCACGAGGACTCTGCTTGAGGCCATAGATAGCCTTTTTTAGCCGGCATACCCGTGTCTCCCCCTGAGCAACATACCCCGGAGGTTGCTCCATATAAACATCTTCCTGCAGATCACCATAGAGGAAGGTATTCTTAACATCGAGCTGCGAGATGGGCCAATCCCTGTTGACAGCCACAGAGAGAAGAACCCTAATAGTGCTGAGACGAGCCACTGGAGAGAAAGTGTCAAAGTAATCTACGCCATAAGTTTAGGTAAAACCCTTGGCAACCAGGCGAGCCTTATAACGATCCACACTGCCATCCGGGAGAAACTTCACCATGAAGACCCATCGACAACCAACAACATCCGTGCCGAAAGGAGGAGGAACAAGAGTCCAGGAACCCCGTTCAGTTAGAGTAGCAATCTCCTCATCCATGGCAACCTTCCAATGAGGAATAGTAAGGGCCTCCTGGTAGGAATGGGGGGTGGCAGTGGCCGAGATAGCCAGTGCAAAAGCTCGGCGAGAAGGGGTAAGACGATCGTAGGAAACAACTGTAGCAAGCGGGTGTTGGGTACATGCCCGAACCCCTTTGCGAAGAGCAATCGGGAGATCCAGGTCAGCATGTTCCTCAGTATTCGGAGTATCCGTGGTGGAGAGAGCTGGCCCGGGAGTAGAGAGAGATGGCAGTGGAGTGGAGGGAGAAAGCGGAGTAGAGGGTGGAGATGATTGTGATGGGGAAGAGGGTGGAGAGGGTGGAGATGGTGGAACATCAGTGGGAGCAGAGGGAAGGAATGGGTTGGTAGGAAAAGTAGGATCAGGAGGAGGAAAGGAGGAAGCGGGAGAGAAGTAAGAAGCATTGGCAAAGAAGGTAACATCCGCAGAGACAAATTGCTTGCGGGTAACGGGGTCAAAGCAACAATAACCTTTCTGAGTGGGAGAGTACCCCAGAAAGACACATTTAGTGGCACGTGATGAGAGTTTATCACGGGTGGCAGCGGGAGAGTGCACAAAGGCAGTGCACCCAAAGATGTGCAGACGAAGAGGAAAGGGATCCTTGTCCGGATAAAGAATGGAGAAGGGGGTAGCACCGTGGAGAACTGTGGAGGGAAGGCGATTGATGAGATAGCAGGAGAGGAGGACAGCATAGCCCCAATAGGAGCGAGGAACATGCATGTGAGTCATCATAGTGCGAGCGACATCAAGGAGGTGACGGTTTTTGCGTTCCGCCACCCCATTTTGTTGTGAGGTGTAGACACAGCTTGTTTGACGAATAACACCATGGTAAATACAAAAAGAGGAGAAGTCTTGGCTAAGATATTCCTTAGCATTGTCAGAACGAAGGACCTTAATAGACGTATCAAACTGAGTCTTCACCATAGAATAAAATGAGGTCCAAACAGAGAACAGCTCGGAGCGATCTTTGAGAAGATACACCCACGTACACCGAGAGAAATCATCGATGAAGGTGACAAAATAGGAACTACCCCGACCGATGGTGAGGTTAGGAGCGGGTCCCCATATATCAGAGTGAACGAGGTCGAACGGATGGGAATATCCCCGACTTTGCTTTGGTGGGAAGGATGAGCGGTGATGTTTGCCAAGTTGACATGCATCACAGTTTAGAGGAGGATGATGAGGAGGGAGGTGCGGCAGGATCTGGCGTAGAATTCTGGGAGGAGCATGTCCAAGACGAAGATGCCATTGGAGAAGATCTGTAGAGGAGGAGGAGAAGGCGGATAGAGCAGAGACATTGTCGAGGAAGTAGAGGCCACCACTCTCAGTCCCGGTAGCAATCGTCCGTTGGGAGTCCGGATTCCGAAAAGCACAAAAGGTAGGGGTGAATAAGACAGAACACCGTAATTGCTTGCATAAAGAAGTAACCGATAATAAATTGCACGAAACTTGGGCACATAGAGGGTATCAGCCAGGCACAGAGACGGAGTGACTTGAACCATGCCCGTCCCATGGACCGGTGAGGGAGATCCATCTGCAACAATGACTGGGGGCAACTGAGCATGCGTTTCAAGAAGAGAGAAACATTGAGGATCGCCGGTCATATGATTTGTTGCATCAGAGTCGATTAGCCATCTTTCGCGGGTAACAACATGAGCACTACCAGAAGAGGTTACCACCGAGGCGGACAGACTGGAGGTGGGGAAAGCCATGGAAGCAAGAGAGGAGCAAACCGCGACGATAAGAACAAGCCGCGAGAAGAGGAAGTAGCCGAACGGTGAAGCGAAGAAGAGAAAAAAGCACCAAGGCGGGCGAACAGAAAGCAGGTCGTGCGGCTAGGAAGGCCGCTACCAAGAAGCAAAGCAAAGGGAAAGAAGTCGCACGGCTTGAAAAAGTCGGGCGAAAAGAGGAGAACAAGTCGCACGGCTAAAGATGAGGCCGGGGCGACACGCAAGCTGGAGCGGGTAGAAGGAAACAGGTCGAGGCAACTAGTAAACAGGCCGCAGGGACTAAGAGAAGCAGCGAGAACACAGCAAGAAACCGCAGCGGATAGAAAAGGAAGAAGCCGCGCGAACACAAGCGGCTAGAAAGCAGTCAAAGGCACAGCGGGGAAGAGGTCGCACAGACTGAAAAGGCCGAGCGAACAGAAGAGGAGGCAAGGAGCAGCGACGACAACAAGTTGCAGGCCAGGCGAATAGAAACAGGTCGCGCCGACGAATAGCAGCAGGAGAAGGAACCAAGGAGAGGCAATCCGCGCGGGCAGGGCAGCGGATAGAAACAAGCCGCGCGAATAGGGCAGCGGACAGACACAAACCGCGCGAACAGGTCGCGGAAAAGCGGAAAACAAGCCGCGAGAGTCAGAGAGCGCACACAATCAGGAGGAAACGACCGTGTGCTCTGATACCATGTTAGAAATGAACAAAAATAAGCCGAAAGTGGAGCTAAAACAAACCGGAAGAGGTTTTAACAGAAACTTTATTATCTGAAAAAGGTATCTATTACAAAGGTATGCCCTCCCTTATATAGAATGGAGGAGAGATGAGAGAATACAAATAAGAGATGCGGGACTAAAAATTTACAGAACTAAGCGGACTATACAAAACAAACCGCACAAGCCGCGCGGTTAGACAGAAGGGCTAACCGCACGGCTACCATCAGAGAGAAAGAGAGACTGCCAGGGTAGACCGCCAGACCGCCCGGTCTCCAAGCCGCCAAGACAGACCGCCAGACCGCCCGGTCTCCAAGCAGGCTGAGACAAACCGCCAGACCGTGCGGTCTTCAACCCGCAAAGACAGACCGCCAGACCGCCCGGTTACCATCTTCAACACATGAACTGGCTCACCTTGCCCACAGCATAAGAGATGTCGGGTCTGGTTACAGTGAGATAAATGAGTTTGCCAACCAGACGCAGGTACCTCATAAGATCGGATAGAAGTGGCGAGTCATCTGTCCAAGTTTTGTCTTCTTCAGCATCCATGAGACATCGGGCAGGTTTAGCACCAGTCAACTCCGCCTCCTTTAGAAAATCATTAGCATACTTCCATTGGGAAAGAACCATGGAGTTGGGCTTTCTCAAGATTCCAATCCCTAGAAAGTATTTCTGGGAGCCCATATCCTTTGTGACCAAGTGTTGACGAAGGTGTTTCTTTGTCAAGGTGACCCCATCCTGGTCATCACCAGTAAGAAGAATATCATCCACATATACCGCAAGAACTACCAGACTCGAGGCAGTTTTTAGAACGAACAAGGAGTGATCGGCTGAACTTCTTGCAAAACCAATAGCCGCAACAATGCCGCTGAACTTGTTAAACCAAGCAGGAGGGCTTTGCTCCATGCCATAGATGGCCTTCTTTAGCTGGTAGACACGTGTATCCCCCTGAGCAACATACCCGGGAGGTTGCTCCATGTAAACATCTTCCTGAAGATCACCGTAGAGAAAAGTATTCTTAACATCTAGCTGTAAAATGGGCCAATCCCTGTTGACAGCGACAGAGAGACTGACCCGAATGGTGCTGAGACGAGTAATGGGAGAGAAGGTGTCAAAATAATCAACATCATAGGTCTGAGTGAAGCCTTTGGCAACCAGGCGGGCCTTGTAGCGATCCACTCTGCCATCCGGACAGAACTTTACAACAAAGACCCAGCGACATCCAACCACATTAGTGCCCAAAGGGGGGAACCAGGGTCTAGGTACCCCATTCAGTGAGGGTAGCAATTTCCTCATCCATGACGGCCTTACAATGAGGAACAACAAGAGCTTCCTTGTAGGTGTGGGGAGTGGTAGTCGCAGAGATAGCCAATGCAAACATCCTGCGAGAAGGAGTGAGACGATCATATGAAATAACAACAGCCAGCGGATGTGTTGGGTACATGGGAAAATGTGTACAAGATTTGAAGAATCCTCACCCTACTCAATGATATGCATCAAGGTGTATTTGATGTTGTTTTGAGTTTATATGTGCAGGTTAAGTAATTGCAGGAAATGCAGAAAAATTTCTAAGTCCATGTGTCGACACCTAGAGAAGCTGTGTCGACACTTATGAAGGTCTGTGTCGACACTGGAGAAAAGATGTGTCGACACTTGGAGTTAATTGTGTCGACACTTGGAAATGCTGTGTCGACACCAGAATCAACTGTGTCGACACCCAGAGGCTGTGTCGACACACAGTGAAGCATTGTCGACATCAACTGTGTCGACACCCAGAGGTAGTGTTGACACACAGAAGACTTTGTCGACATCAACTGTGTCGACACACAGGATGTAACCCCCCGAAACTCAAAAGAGCGACGGGGGATGTTTTGGGCCAGATTTGGAATCTAGCAGTAGGCACACGGCGTGTCCCAGGGCGTGTCCCAGGGTGTGTCAGGCTGGAGTCGAAGATTTGGTCGAGAGGTCGACGATTTTGGAGTCGACGATCGTCGAGCAGAGAACACGGCCTGAGACACGGGCGTGTCTTAGGTCGTGTCGAGCCTGTGTCGACTATCGGCCCAGGATTCGACGAATTTCACTCGATGATGTGTCGAGAGGGGGCACACGGCCTAAGACACGGGCATGTCTCCGGGCGTGTCGAGCCCGTGTCGACAATCAGCCAGGGAAGTCGACGATTTTCGCTCGACGAAGTGTCGAGAGAAGGCACACTGCCTAGGACACGGGCGTGTCCAAGGCCGTGTCCGGTGTCTACGAACTTCACTCGACGAAGTGTCGAGACCGTGAACACAGCCTGGAGCCCAGGTGTGTTCGAGTGGATACGGGTAAGGACACGGGCGTGTCCAAGAACCCGTGTGAGTCTCGGGTTATTTTCGAGCTGTGTCGATGGGGGCACACGGCCGACCACACGGCCATGTCAGTTGGAACACGGGCGTGTCAGGTAGAACACAGGCGTGTCGAATGCCCGTGTGTTGTTCTAGGCGCGTCGATTTTGACGGTGAATGAGGGACACGGGCGTGTGCCAGGCCGTGTTCGGTCCAGATTGTATATTTCATGCCCAAATCAAAGCCGTTCGTTTCTTTAATTTGAGATCAAATGGCTGGGGGTTGTTCCTGATGGGATATACATGGGATTGGACCCTTGAAACCCTCATTTCTTTTGAGTGGTTATCTTTCTAAAGTATAGAGAGAGAGGAGAGACAAGGGAGGAAGAAGAAGCTAGATCGGCCATTGGAGGAGCTTCGAAGCTCCAAATCGCGAGCCGACTTCGGATTTACGGAGGCAAAGAGAGTGCGGTGCTTTTCATCCGCTTACTTTTCCATGGCGCCAAAGAGGAACGCTAGGGTAACGATTCTCTTCTTGTGCATGTGAAGCTCTCCTTCTTTGCATAGGAAGCCCGCTCTCGCGAGTTTGCGGTGAGTTGAAGGCGTTCCTTCGGGTAGATATGTAAAGTCCCCGTTGTGTAGAGTCCGTAAACGAGAACAGACATAGGCATGATGTGTGAAGCCTACCCGGACATGTTGGTCTGGATCGGTGATGTTGCATTGTATATATGCAGGAGAAGACTCCGTGTGATTGGGTGTTTTCAGTTTTTTCTACATGGTAGATTGCAACAGGGAGCCTTGGGTATTAACCCTAAGGTGCACCTGGAAAACTGGGCAGATGCCTGATCTTGCCAACTTGGTGGCCTGAGAGCCAACTTGAACATAACCGGGTTTTGTGAAATGTGATGGAAATGGGACTCGAGAGAAGTTTGACCCGCGCATATGGATTAAACTGTCATTGCGATGTGAGCAAGGGTTAGATGGAACCGTACCCGTTCTATGTCGTTCGGTTAAAAAGACCTAAGGGTATGTGGCACTTGCCGTTGGCATAGATTAGGGTCTTCGGCGGTCTATGGCTTAAATTGACGTAACCCAGGCCAAGAAGAAAGAATGCTCATAGGTTTGGCCGTCAAAGTGATGGTGGTGAGTACTGAATGTCCATGGCTTTAATTGACGTGACATTGGCCAGATCACCGAGAATTTGCCCTGAGAGCACGGGGCATGTGGCCGTGTGAGCCAATGCCTGTGATGAAATGTATATTGATAAACTGCTTGGTTATGCTAATAAGTGCAGGGATGGAGCATCGCTGCCCCGAATTGGGGCGGGATCGTTATAATTTGGTCAACATTGCTGACTGTTGCCTTGTTTTGCCACCGTGTGGTGGTTTGTTGCTTGCAGGTGCTGCTGGACCAAGCGGTAAATTGCGGGCTAAAGCCCAAATTGAGAAGCCGGCCCTCGAAGGCCTGATTGGAGTGTTTACTGCTTTTATTCATGTATGACCGGCCTGTGTGCCGCGGTTTGTAAAACATGTAATATAAAGTAAACCATTTTGTAAGGCCTTAAGGCCTGTACTTGCGTTTTATTACATTCCTAATTGGTATTAGTGGACATTCATGCTTTTGAGCTGGGTTCTTTATTGCAACTTATTAAACTGCTTCCGCTAGAATGCTCTGTGTAGGACATTATGATTGGTTGGATGGTTTACATTGAGTAACCACCCGGTCTGTCAGTGGTATATGGCGTCGGGCCCCGGTCGGACCTACTGCTATATGCTATACGACGGATAGGGGGTGTTACAATTTGGTATCAGACTACTGTTTTTGGTCGGGCTTAAAATGAATTCGTGGGCGAATTCTTTTTAAGGGGTGGCGAGCACATGTGTGTGCGTCATCATTATAACAGTAAAAGAGCCCATGAATGTCTACTTAGGAATGAAAATACACATGTTTGAGGAACCTGCGTGTTCCTATAATTGCTGTTGGCAATTTTATTTGGTCACTTAACAGTGTTTTGTACCACTATAGGTGACCAGAACTAGTGCTGGGCCATCGGAACGTCGATTTTCTGAGGCTAGCAGTGCACCTAATGAAGCTCCTGCAACACCTCTTTCGGCTGAGACCATACGATTGGTGGCCGAAGCAGTGTTGGACATGATTAATGCGCAGCTTGCAAGGCAAACCCAGCAGACCTCTCCTGCGATGGTGCAGGTACCGCTGCAAGCGCCTGAGCCGAGGAGAGTGGAACAGGTGGTACAGGAACCGGTGGTGCCAAGGAGGGCAACCAAGAGACATCTTAATCATGTCATGAGCTTTAATCCTCCGGTATTTTCGGGGTTGGGAACCCCATCTCAAGCTGAAGACTGGATCTCCAGGGTGAAGAGAGTCATGACACCAACGGAGACGGAGGAGTGGAAAATGACCACCATTGCTACGTTCCTTCTGGACGGTGAAGCAAGAATGTGGTGGGAAGGTTTGGAGCTGCAACTTTTGAGAGGTACACAACTTGTTGATGTCTCGATGGAGGAGTTCTCGGGATTTTTCTTGGCTAGATACCTCCCTTCATCGCAGAGGATAGCGTTGGAGAACGAGTTTGAAAGGGGAAACTAGATCTGATATACTCTAAAGGGGGGGGGGTGAATAGAGTATATCGCTTTTTGAAAACACAAAGAAAACTTTTTGCAAAGCTTTACAACAATTGTTGTAATGAGTGTAAGCAGGGAAGCAGAGGTAAAATTAAGCTATGCAGATATTAAGCACAAGAAAATCTAGGCCAGAAACAAAAAGAAAACATGCACAACCAGATGACACAAGGAAATATAGTGGTTCCCCAACTTGGGTACATCCACTCTTCTACCACCCTAGGTAGGAATTCACTGCAGGATGAGTTGATCAGGTGTCCTGGGCACCAATGAGCTTTTGATAAGGTGCTCAAAAACCAAAACAGATTTTTTGATCAGGTGTCTTGCCACCAATGAGCTTTTGACAAGGTGCTCAAAAACCAGATTCAAACTTTTGAAGGGAGTTTGAAAAACCCTTTACAGATTGGGGGATGAGAGAGTTATGGCAGTCTTCTCTTTCTCAAGCAACTGAGAAGACTATGTGGATTCAGTGATGTTGTCAAAGCTCCCCCTGAGTCCTTGAAGTCTTCAGGAAGATGAGCTTTGCTGAGGGTGATAGGCCTTCAAATGTAGATCTCCAGCAATTGATGATTTCAGCAAGCTGAAATGTTGAGTGTCTGGAGTCTTGAGATGATGTTGGCCTTTAACACTTGAGAGCTGAAGAGATCTGAAGATTTGTTTGAAAGCTTGATCTCTTTGAGAAGTGTTCTTCTGAATTCTTGTTGACAGAAGATTGAGAGAGTCTCTGTGTATAGAGAGGTGTCCTCTACTTGTCTTCTTTTTTTTTCTCTTGTTCTTGTCTGTCTTCTTTTGATTCAAAAACATTCTGTCTTTTATTCTCTGAATCTCAATAGGAAATTGCTCTGTCAAAGATAGCCGTTGGTCTGAATTAATTACAGCCTTAATTGTATAATATGTTCTGAAGGAAAGTCCACTGATTTGTTCCTTAGAAAATCCCTTGAAACTTGCTCCAGAAGTAAATGAAAATGGCTGGCAGATCTTCTGTCTTAAATGCAGAATAACTTCTATCTGATTTTGAATTAGAATTCTGAAGGTTAACTGAAATCGTCGAACTGAGCTCTGCTATCGTCGAGCTGAGCTCAGCGAAAATGAAAGATGTAAGCAGCAGAAAATCGTCGATCTGAGCTCAAAGATCGTCGAACTGAGCTCAGAGATAAGGATCCAGTTCAGAGTCAAAATCGTCGACCTGAGCTCAGCGATCGTCGAATGGAGCTCGACGATATTGAGAAGTTGAGCTCAGCGATCGTCGACCAGAGCTCGACGATATTTTGAGGTTTGAGCTCAGCGATCGTCGAATGGAGCTCGACGATCTGCCAAAGTTGAGCTAGACGATCGTCGACCGGAGTTCGACGAAACGTCGTGCTGAGCTCGACGATTTGGACTTAGTCTCCAGAAAAACTTGGGTCTTCAGGGCAGCTTCCAAACCTAGACTCCTGATCCCTTAGACTCAATTCTAATTGACCTATTATCTATACAGAAGGTCAAAGCATAAATTCCTCGAGACATAGTGATCCTGACCCAAATTAGTAATAGGGTGTTCCAACAATCTCCCCCTATTTGGGTTAGGAAAACTATTTACAGACATAGGAAAAACAAATAACATATAAACAGAAAAAAAAACAGAAACAACAGAAGCTAGACATTACAGAACCATCACAGAGATAAATATGATATCCAGAAGGCAGTTTAGAAGAACCAAAAGTTGTCACCTTACAGAGTTATTCCTTTTCTTTGCCTTTTACCATTTTAATTTCTCTGTTAGGATCTAAAGCTTGTTGTTTTGATCTGGTATCATCAGCTGCACCCAAATAGATTTGCTTTGAAGCCCTGGGAACCACTGCAGCTGGATGCAACTCCATGTACCTGTCTGCATCAAAAAAACTTACTGGAAGCATATCTTTCTAACTCTTTTTGCCTTTGCTCTGACATAGTAGATATGTTGGAAGTGTCTAGCCCTTGTTCTTTTGCTTTCTTTATCTGATCCAAAGCAGCCAGTTCTTTCATCCTTGCAGTCCAAGCCATAGGATTTTTCTCAGGATCCTCAAATGGAACAGGTGGCTCATACCTGTTGGAAGTAGTTTCTTGAGGGGTCCTGACAGTCACATTATCTTTGAGCTTGTAAGGGAATGGACCTGAAGATGTATCAGAAGAGACATGTCCACCCCTGGAATAAGGATGCTGCCTGGAGTGTCCTTTGGAGTAAACCTGAGTTTCTCTTTGGTTTCCCCTATATCCTCCCCTTCTAGAGTAGGACCCCCTAGATTGGATTTCCCTTTGATATGTTCTTGCATGAGGCTGGTAGGGAGCCTGGCTTCTAGCAGGGCCTGATCTTGCAGAGCTGCCACCTGCACCTGCATCAGGTGGAGGTGGTGGAGGAGGATGAGGGTGCTTGGACTGAGAAGAATCTTTATCAAACTTCCTCTTCTTCTTCATTGCCTTTAACTGGTTCCTGGAGAATTGCATCCAATGCTCAGAGATTGGGCAATTGTGCAGAATATAATATGGAACATCATTATCATCTCTGACTTTGGCAGGAGGAACTCTCTTCAAGGCCTTGCTTCTTGCCTTTCTTTTCCTTGCAATTGTGGCAGATGAGTCATCAGAAGCAGTATTATAATCCTCAGATTCAGAACTTTGTGCATCATATAAAGCATCAAGCTTTTTCATCAAATCCTCTTTCAGTTTCACAGCAGCTGATGGGGCAACAGAAACAGCAGATGTAACAGATACAGAAGCAGCAGATGTTACAATAAATACAGGAGCAGCAGATGTTACAACAGAGATTACTTCAGGAATTTTGGCAGTAGCAGGTTCAGAGACAACAATAACAACATCTACAGCAGGCTCAACATCAATAGCCTCTGTCATCAAAACATCCTGGGATGAGGGCTCAACAGCAGCAATTGAAACAATTTCTTCCTCAGTAGCAACAGCAATTCCAGAGGTAGACACATCATTGTCTTCAGCAGCAGCAGCAGCAGCATCATCATAAGCAGCAGTCACTGACTGAATAAAATCAGAGATGATTCTGGGGTCACAGCAGGAGAAGGGCACTAGAGCCCTGGACAAATCTTCTGACTGGGCAGCAGGAACCTCTGGGGGCTGGACAGCATAGACTTCTGGAAGGCAGCTGAAGTAAGCAGTATCAAAAGTAGACAGCAAAGACCTTAGGTCTATTGCAAGTACTGGAATGGCAGCAGTAGCAGAAGCAGAAGCAGCAGCATGAGAGACAACAGCAGGAGGAGCAGCAGCAGCAACAGCAGCATGGAAGCTGGCTTCATAGGGCATCTCCCCCTGCCTGGATGCAGAAACCTGTGCATCAAGGCACACTGCTGGGGGTGCTGCTATAGGGGTAAGGAAGGAGGACAGCCTGGCAGAGAGAGCTGCCACTGATTGTTGCAGAGGAGCTAAGGAGGCCTCCAGGAGAAGGGAGAGCCTAGGTGCAAGGAGCTCAAACAACTGATCAGCAAGGGCTGGGAGATCTACATGCTCAAGGGGAGCAGAGGTAGAGGGTACAGGGATGGCTGAGGGAGCTGGAGGAGGAGGGCTAAAGGGTGGAAGGGATGGCTCAGGAGAGGGTATGGTAGAGATAGAGGATAGAGGGATGGAAATGGAGGGAGTGAAGGTGGGTTGATCAAGAATCTGGTGGAGAAGGTCTTGGAAAGATGTGGAGGAGGATGGCAAATCTGGAGGAGAAGAGGGGGAATCATCCATGTAGGATTCATCCAAGAGAGTGAAAGTTGGAAGGGATGGGGATGAGGTGACATCTGGAGGAGGATAGGAGAAAAGAGGGTGGAAGTGGGTTGCTGGTGGAGAGGAAATTGTTGCTGGAGATGGAGTAGAAGTTGGAGATGGGCTGGAGATGGTAATTGTGGAGGTGGCTGGAGAGGTGGATGGAGCTGGAGGAGGAGAAGCAGCAGCACTAGCAGGCAGGTCCTCTGCAGGGGCAGAGGCCTGGGGTGGAGTGACTCTTAGAGTCCTGGTGCCTGAAGGGCCAGAAGAAGAGGGCCTGCTGGGCTTGGAGATTTGCCTGTCCCATTTCCCAAAAAGGGCACAGGTGAGTCTCTTAGAGGCATTGATGTGCACTCCAGAGGAGACTAGCAGGGCAGGGCACTGAGCCTGGAGGAAGATTCCCAGAATTCTTCCAAAGTTCACAAAGGTCTTGTTGATCTTTTTCTTCAGCAGATCAAAGAACACTTCTCCCCAGTTCAAGCTTTTTCTATCTACCAGAGCTCCCATAAGGCAGAGCTGATATCTGGAGATTGTGTCATGAGCAGAATGCTTGGCCAAAAGGACCTTGCCTACTACATCAGCCAAAAACCTGTATTCCACAGACAGGTTTCTCTTAAACAGCTTGCTAGGGTTCCCCTCAGGATGACCCATCCTGGCAAGAACATCAGCAAACTCTTCTCCAGAAAGGTCAGCAGAGTCTTCACCATTCCTGAAACCAAAAACCTCTGTCAATACTGCTGGAGTCAGAGGTACCTGGGTGCCACCAATGGAGCCAACTATGGTGTTTGTGTCAAGGTTGTGGGCAGTGTAAACCCATTCTTTAATCTCATCTGAGGCAAGTTTGATTCTGGTTGACATCAAGGCAGTTAATTGCTGATCTTTGAATAAGGTGAGAATATCTTGGAAGATTTGATCTGTTGTGTTGAAGGAATCGAAATCGATGTCAAAGCCGGCATCAAATTTCATGGCAGCGAGCACAGCAACAGAAACGGCCATGGTACCTGCAAAAAATAAACAGACAAAACGACCAAGTGTAGAGCTGCTTGGAGGGAAGAAAAGTTTGCAGAGAAATTGAAGGCGCAAGAGAGAACGACGGCGAAAAAAAGAGTTTTATATTAGGGTTCGACGCAGAAAAGGAAAGATCGTTGAACTCAGTTCGACGATCGAGGCTTCTAAAGGAATCTGAAGAGACTCCAAGATCGTCGATCTCCGTTCGACGATCTGGAAAGGCGTCGAGCTCCGTTCGACGATCGTTCAGTGAACAAAATCGTCGAGCGCCGTTCGACGATCGTTGACCAGAGAAGATAGTTCATACTATCTGAGGAGCGCTGAACTCAGTTCGACGATTCTGGAAATCGTCGAACTCCATTCGACGATCTTGGGGCAAATCGTCGAGCGCAGTTCAGAGATCAGAGAATTCTAGACTCTAAGGAAAAACAGAAATTTTGCCTAGTCTTGGTCAATTTTTAGCTTTCAAAGTCTTGAGTTTTATTTAAGACTTCCTCCATCTAACATTCCTAACTGATTTAGGAAGAAGGTATGTTTCTTTTCATCCAAAGGCTTGGTGAAAATATCTCCCCTTTGTAAATCAGTTGGGATATACTGCAATTCAATTTTATTTTTCTCAACATTATCCCTTAAGAAATGATGCCTAATCTCTATATGTTTTGTCCTACTATGGAGGACTGGATTTTGAGCTATGGAGATAGCACTTGTATTGTCACAAAAGATTTTTGACTTTTCTAAGTTGTAACCATAGTCTAGGAGTTGATTTTGAATCCACAGTATTTGTGAACAACAACTGCCTGCAGCCATATACTCAGCTTCAGCAGTTGAGGTTGACACAGATGTTTGTTTCTTGCAAAACCAGGAGACAAGTCTATCACCAAGGAACTGACAAGTTCCACTGGTGCTTTTCCTGTCAATTCTGCATCCAGCATAATCAGCATCAGAGAATCCAGTTAACTCAAATGCTGAATCTTTTGGATACCAGAGACCTAGATTTGGACAACTTTTAACATACCTGAGAATCCTCTTTACTAATGTGAGGTGTGACTCTCTAGGGCTAACTTGGAATCTGGCACATATACATGTAGCAAACATTATATCTGGTCTACTAGCTGTAAGATACAGTAACGAGCCAATCATTGCCCTATATGTTGTCTGATCAACAGGTTTCCCATGTTCATCAGCATCCAATACAGCATTGGTAGGCATGGGTGTTTTCATACAAGATGCCTCAGACATCCCATATTTCTTAACCAGCTCATTAGCATATTTGGTTTGAGAAATAAAGATGCCCTCAGCATGTTGTTTGACTTGCAATCCTAGGAAGAAGGATAGCTCACCCATGCTACTCATCTCAAATTTAGAATGCATCAGGTTAGAAAACCTTCTGCACAATTTTGAGTCAGTAGAACCAAAGATGATATCGTCTACATAAATTTGTACTAGTAGGGTATGGGACTTATGGGTTCTAATAAAAAGAGTTTGGTCTACTCTACCCCTTATAAAACCATTTTCCAAAAGAAAGCATGCTAGGGTCTCATACCATGCTCTAGGAGCTTGCTTGAGACCATATAATGCTTTATTTAGTCTAAAAACAAAATCAGGATGAGTTGGAGAGATAAAACCTGGAGGTTGTCTGACATAGACTTCCTCTTTGATGTCTCCATTTAAGAAGGCACTCTTGACATCCATCTGATAAACTTTGAAGCCTTTGTGAGCTGCATAAGCTAGAAATATCCTGATGGCTTCCAATCTTGCAACAGGTGCAAAGGTCTGGTCGTAGTCAATTCCTTCTTCTTGAGAATATCCTTGGGCAACTAGCCTTGCCTTGTTCCTTATTATTACTCCTTGATCATCCAGTTTGTTTCTGAATACCCATTTTGTTCCAACAATTGAATGATCCTTAGGCTTTGGCACTAGTTCCCATACTTTGTTCCTCTCAAATTGATGCAACTCCTCTTGCATGGCAATGATCCAGTGTGGATCTTGCTCTGCATCTTGAATGGACTGAGGTTCAATTTGAGAAAGGAAGCAGGTGTGCAACAGGTTTTGGTTGACCTGATTTCTGGTTTGCACACCAGCTGAGAGTTCTCCAATTATCTGGGAAATTGGATGGTCTCTTGATGTTACTAAATCAACAGGGGGTGTTGATTGTTCACCAACCTGTGTTGTTGTTTCCTCTTGTGGTACAACAACTGGCTCTTCAGGTTGTGCTTCAATATGTTGAGCATTGCTTTCATCTCCACTGCTTTCATCTTCTTGAGCAACCTGTAGCTTGTTCATATCCTCAACTAGAGAGTGTTCCTGCACAGGTTCTATGGTAGAAGAAATCTTCTCCTTGAAAGACATGTTAGTTTCATCAAAAGAAACATGAACAGATTCCTCAATTTTTAATGATGATTTATTATAAACCCTATAGGCCTTGCTGATCATGGAGTATCCCAGAAACACTCCTTCATCAGCTCTGGCTTGAAATTTTGCTAGATGTTTCTTATCATTATTGTGAATATAACAAATGCAACCAAAAATTTTGAAATAGTCAACTTTAGGTTTCTTCCCTTTGAGTAATTCATAGGGAGTCTTTCCCTTCAGTTTATGTATCAGGCTTCTGTTCAGCACATAGTTGGAGGTGTTCACTGCCTCTGCCCAAAAGGATAGAGGTAGATGAGCATCTGACAACAATGTAGTGGCAGATTCAATAAGGGTTCTATTTTTCCTTTCAGCTACCCCATTTTGTTGAGGAGTTCTAGGAGCTGAGAAAGTATGCCTGATCCCTTCACTCTGACAGAACTCTTGCATAAGAAGAGAATCAAACTCTGTCCCATGATCACTTCTGATCAGGGCAATGTGAGTATTGAACTCAATCTTTACACATTTGAGAAACTCTGTCAGACACTTAAAGTTATCAGACTTCTTCCTTAGAAAGAACACCCAAGTGAATCTAGAGAAGTCATCTACAATCACTAAAGTGTAGGATTTCCCTCCTAGGCTTTGTACTGTGATGGGTCCAAATAGATCCATGTGTAACAGATACAATATCCTAGGTGAATTACTCTTATTAAGTGACTTAAAACTGTTTTTAGTTTGCTTGCCTAATTGACAAGCCTTGCAGAGTCCTTCCTTCTTGTAGGGGCCAGAAGGTAGTCCTCTAACAAGGTTGTCCTTGGATAGCCTAGCAATAGTTCTAAGGTTTAGGTGTCCTAATCTCTTATGCCATAAAACATTTGGTCTATAAACTGAATTGAATAAGCAGATATCTATAGAAGTTGAAAGAAAATCTACAAGGTAGATGTTACCTTTCCTTTTACCTGTCAACACAGTGGTGTTGTCCTCTGACTTGATCTTGCATAGAGTTTTGCTGAAGGTCACCTGGTAGCCTTCATCACATAGCTGACTGATACTGATTAGGTTGTGCTTCAGTCCTTCCACATATGCTACCTTCTTGAAGGTTACAGAACCAATCTGGACTGCTCCATATCCTTTAGTTTGTCCAAAGTTGGAGTCACCAAAGATAACTTTGGGTCCAAGCTTGGCTTTAAAGGAATTGAGGTTGTCCTTGTTCCCTGTCATGTGCTTTGAGCATCCACTATCCAAATACCATTGCTGGTTAGATGTTGGATAGGTCTTCACCTGCACATTAAGCAATTTACTTGTTTTTGACCCAGTTTACCTTGGGCCTAGGTTGATAACCTTTAAATTCAGAAATGAAAGACATCCCTGGCTGACTCTTATATCCTTCAGGATGATATCTCCTTGGAGGTAAAATCCATTCAGTATAAGGGTTAAATGTTTGGGATGAAGAACCCTCAGGATTCAATTTTGACTTGCCATTGAAAAAGTTTCCAGAGCTCTGACCTCTGTTCGACGATCTTGGAGCTGAGTTCGACGATCTTGGGTCAGATCGTCGAGCTCCGTTCGACGGTCGACTATGGCTGAGGTCAGGTATATGAGATCGTCGAGCAGCGTTCGACGATCTTGGCTTAGATCGTCGATCCGCGTTCGACGATTTGTCCTGAGATCGTCGAGCTGCGTTCGGCGATCGTCGATCTTCATTCGGCGATCGTCGATCTTCATTCGGCGATCGTCGATCTCCATTCGACGATTTGTACTGGATTTTAGTATTCTGAGGCAGATCAGAATTTTTCCTGGCAACCTCTACAACTCCCTTTCCCTTGTCAGAAATGAACTTGATAGGGGTTGTTAGAACAATAGGTTGGCTGGATGAGGCACCCAAGCCCAGTGTACTATTGAATCTTGAGTTCACTGTGCTTGTGATGTCCATCAGCTTGATGCTTCTCCCATTGAGAGATTCTTCAAGCTTCTTGGCCTCAGAGAGTTCACTCTTCAGTGAAGCTATCTGTTCCCTATGGTTCTCTAACTCCTGAGAGAGCTTGAGGTTTTCTGATTTTAAAGCATTGTGTTCAGACAATTGATTTCTGAGAGAGGTGATCTCTTTCTCAGACTTTAGCAGGTCTAAACATAGTGATTTAAATTCAAGTTTAAAATCTTCTGAAGTGAAATCAAAAGAGTTGATTACCTGATCTTCTTCAGGTTGAATCTCTGAGTCTGACTCTGACTCTTCTTCCTCTGAGTTGTGTTGAGAGGCATTGATTGCCATCATGCAGAATAATTTTTCCTCTGCATCATCCTCATCATCACTTGAGCTGGAAGAGGCTTGTGACTCCTCTTCAGTCTCACTCCAGGATTCAGCAACAAATCCTTTCCTTGTGTGCTTATTTTTGCTGGAGAAAGGTTTGTTACTTCCATGCCTTTTGGAGTCCTTCTCCTTTCTTCTTTCTTTTCTGTCCCTCCTGTCCTTGTTCTTGTTTTCTGGACAGTCAGGAACCATATGCCCTGGTTTCCTGCAACCAAAGCAAATAATGTCTTTGCTATTGCCAGTGGACTTGTCATACCTTGGCTTGTCTTGCTCCTTGTATGATCTTCTTCTGAAGTCCTTCCTGGCCATCTTATAGAATCTTTTGGCCAATAGGCTGAGAAGTTCATCATTGCTTGTGGCCTTTTCTTCAGGCAGATTCTCAGCTGCCTTGAATGCAATAGTCTTCTCCTTTCTTGTGGCTGGAGAAGCAGCCTTCTGTTCTTCTTCTCTGTTCTTGATGAGTAGATCATAAGATTTGAGCTTACCCAACAAGGCTTCAGTGGTAATCTCATTTAGGCTTCTGGCATCTTTAATTGGCCAGATTCTTGAATCCCAAGTGCTGGGGAAGCACATTAGGATCTTGTCATTGAGTTCTGTCAGTGAGATTTCTTTATCTAATGTCCTCAGTTCACTGACAATTAGACTCAATCTATTGTACATGTCTCCCACTGACTCAGTTTCTCCCTTCTTAAAGTTCTCATATTGGGAGATGAGATGAGATCTTCTGTCCTTTCTCTCATCAGCTGAGCAAGAGACAATTTTTGAAAGCTTGTCCCAGATCTCCTTGGCTGAATTACATTCAGCTACCTTCTGAAAAATGTCATCTGACATTGTCTGAGCTAGAATGTTCATTGCCTTGGCATCAGCTACTTTCCATCTTTTAATGTCAGCATCTGTTCCTGATGGAGGTGGAACAGCATTTGTGCTTGTGCTCTCTGGAGGTCTTGGGCACACTGTCAAAACAGAATTAAAAATATCTTCGTCAATTGAATTCATGTAGAGTTTAATCCTTGCCTTCCAAAGTGCAAACTTTGATAGATTGCACACTGGAGGTCTGGTGCTAGCATAATCCTTATTCTGGGCCATGATTTGTGCAAGCTAAAGCTAATATAAAAAGAAAACAAAAGAAGGATCTAGTTTGGGATCTTTGGGGTTCAGGTGTTAGCCTGTACAACCAAACAGATATGGTATGTTTAACCAACCTGGCTCTGATACCAATTGAAAGGGGAAACTAGATCTGATATACTCTAAAGGGGGGGGGGTGAATAGAGTATATCGCTTTTTGAAAACACAAAGAAAACTTTTTGCAAAGCTTTACAACAATTGTTGTAATGAGTGTAAGCAGGGAAGCAGAGGTAAAATTAAGCTATGCAGATATTAAGCACAAGAAAATCTAGGCCAGAAACAAAAATAAAACATGCACAACCAGATGACACAAGGAAATATAGTGGTTCCCCAACTTGGGTACATCCACTCTTCTACCACCCTAGGTAGGAATCCACTGCAGGATGAGTTGATCAGGTGTCCTGGGCACCAATGAGCTTTTGATAAGGTGCTCAAAAACCAAAACAGATTTTTTGATCAGGTGTCTTGCCACCAATGAGCTTTTGACAAGGTGCTCAAAAACCAGATTCAAACTTTTGAAGGGAGTTTGAAAAACCCTTTACAGATTGGGGGATGAGAGAGTTATGGCAGTCTTCTCTTTCTCAAGCAACTGAGAAGACTGTGGATTCAGTGATGTTGTCAAAGCTCCCCCTGAGTCCTTGAAGTCTTCAGGAAGATGAGCTTTGCAGAGGGTGATAGGCCTTCAAATGTTGATCTCCAGCAATTGATGATTTCAGCAAGCTGAAATGTTGAGTGTCTGGAGTCTTGAGATGATGTTGGCCTTTAACACTTGAGAGCTGAAGAGATCTGAAGATTTGTTTGAAAGCTTGATCTCTTTGAGAAGTGTTCTTCTGAATTCTTGTTGACAGAAGATTGAGAGAGTCTCTGTGTATAGAGAGGTGTCCTCTACTTGTCTTCTTTTTTTTTTCTCTTATTCTTGTCTGTCTTCTTTTGATTCAAAAACATTCTGTCTTTTATTCTCTGAATCTCAATAGGAAATTGCTCTGTCAAAGATAGTCGTTGGTCTGAATTAATTACAGCCTTAATTGTATAATATGTTCTGAAGGAAAGTCCACTGATTTGTTCCTTAGAAAATCCCTTGAAACTTGCTCCAGAAGTAAATGAAAACGGCTGGCAGATCTTCTGTCTTAAATGCAGAATAACTTCTATCTGATTTTGAATTAGAATTCTGAAGGTCAACTGAAATCGTCGAACTGAGCTCTGCTATCGTCGAGCTGAGCTCAGCGAAAATGAAAGATGTAAGCAGCAGAAAATCGTCGATCTGAGCTCAAAGATCGTCGAACTGAGCTCAGAGATAAGGATCCAGTTCAGAGTCAAAATCGTCGACCTGAGCTCAGCGATCGTCGAATGGAGCTCGACGATATTGAGAAGTTGAGCTCAGCGATCGTCGACCAGAGCTCGACGATATTTTGAGGTTTGAGCTCAGCGATCGTCGAATGGAGCTCGACGATCTGCCAAAGTTGAGCTAGACGATCGTCGACCGGAGTTCGACGAAACGTCGTGCTGAGCTCGACGATTTGGACTTAGTCTCCAGAAAAACTTGGGTCTTCAGGGCAGCTTCCAAACCTAGACTCCTGATCCCTTAGACTCAATTCTAATTGACTTATTATCTATACAGAAGGTCAAAGCATAAATTCCTAGAGACATAGTGATCCTGACCCAAATTAGTAATAGGGTGTTCCAACAGAGTTCCTGAAGTTGGTACAAGGAGACAGTACCGTGGATGAATATCTCCACGAGTTTACCCATTTGAGTCGATATGCTAGCTCCACCATTGCGGATGAGGAGCGCAAGACGAATCGATTCTACGAAGGGTTGAGAGATGAGTTGAGGCTACTACTCTCGGGGCCGATGACGCAGGGTTTCTTAACATTGGTCAACACGGCCCGGTCCTTGGAGAAGCACATGAAGAATGTCCAAGCGAAGAAGAGCTTTGGTGACAAGAAATCTGAGTTCAAAGTGCCAACTACTTCAAACTCCGGCTATCGAAGATCCTTCAAGAAGCATAGGACTTCGGGTCCAGCTCCTTCTGCTACTTCTGGGGCGACTACGAGTCGGACCCCGGGCGCATGTTTTACTTGCGGAAAGTCGGGGCACTTTGCCCGCGATTGTTGGAGCGGACGTCCCAAGTCCTAGAGAAGGCTGGGAGCGACCTATGAAGAGAAGGGCAAGGCGGTGGAGTTAACCGCGTCCCACTATACTCTAACACAACCGAGGGTTTATAATCTTGGCCAGCAGGAGGCCATTAAACAGACGGATGTGGTGACAGGTACGGTTTAATTTATAGCAAGTTAATTTCTTTAAATACTTGTTATGCACATGTTACCTTATCACTGCTTGTTTAGGATTTGTTTTGATTTGTGAAAATCCGGCAAGAGCACTCTTCAATACGGGAGCTTCACACTCCTTCTTGTCCGAAGGATTTATATCACTCATCGGAGTCCCTTCTTCGATGGCGAAGGATAAGTTGGATGTGTTGTTGCCCAATGGGTGTTCGATGCGAGCGGATAGGATCTGCGGTGTTAAGATTCGCATTGGGAATCAGGAGTTAGATCTGCAAGCGTCGTTACTTCCATTGGTGGAGTTCGACATTATATTTGGCATGGGCTGGCTCTCGGAGCAGCATGCCTATATTGATTGCGGTCTCAAGGAAGTCAAGTCAGGAGAAAGTTGTGAGATGACTTTTACGGGCTTAAATGGGTCGAGCAAGACGTTGATGTCTGCTCTTCAGGTGGTGAACGCGGTTCGTGCCGGTGCAGAGCTGTTCTTTACACTAGTGGAGGTTGCAAAGCCGAAGCCCGCATTGGATAATATTTCAGTGGTATCGGAGTACCCTGATGTGTTCCCTAGAGATCTTCCTGGAGCCCCGCCTCAGCGGGTGATAGATTTATCGATTGAGCTAGTGTCAGGTGCAAAGCCTGTATCACGCTCTCCATATTGGCTAGGGCCTAAGGAAATGGCGGAGCTGAAGGTTCAACTGCAGGAGTTGTTGGAGCAACGGTATGTGCACCCAAGTTCTTCGCCTTGGACCGCGCCGGTCCTTTTTGTTAAGAAGAAGGACGGAAGCTTGAGGATATGTATTGATTATCGGGAGCTCAACAAGTTGACGGAAAAGAACAAGTACCCGATCCCCCGGATCGATGATCTTTTTGATCAGTTGGTCGGGTCGACGGTGTACTCGAAGTTGGACCTCAAGTCCGGGTACTATCAGCTGCGAATAAGGGAGAGTGATATCTCGAAGACAGCGTTCAGTACGAGATACGAGCATTATGAGTTTACGGTCATGCCGTTTCGGCTGACCAATGCGCCGTCAATGTTCATGGATCTAATGAACAGTACCATCAGGGAGTACTTGGACCATTTTGTGATCGTCTTCATCGACGATATTTTGGTGTACTCGCAGAGTGAGGAAGATCACTTCAAGCATCTTTATTTGGTTTTGGAGACGCTAAGGAGGAATCAATTGTATGCCAAGTTCTCGAAGTGCGAGTTTTGGTTATCCTCAGTGGCGTTCCTCGGTCATATAGTGTGTGGAGAGGGTATTGTAGTGGATCCGACGAAGATTGTTGCGATACAGGAGTGGCCTGAGCTTTCTACGGTAGCGGAAGTCCGGAGCTTTCTGGGGCTTGTCGGCTATTATAGGCGCTTCGTAGAGAACTTCTCGTGGATAGTGTTACCTCCCACTACTTTGACGAGGAAGGGGCAGAAGTTCGTTTGGACGCCGGAGTGCGCGCGAGCTTTTGAGGAGTTGAAATGTCGGTTGACCACGACGCCTGTGCTGAGTTCGTCGATTGGGACTGAAGGCTATGAGATTTATAGCGATGCTTCGGGAAGCGGTTTGGGTTACGTGCTACTACAACACGGAAGTGTGATAGCATATGGCTCGAGACAGCTGAAAGTGCACGAGAGGAATTATTCTGTCCATGACTTGGAGTTAGCGACCGTGATTTTTGCCTTGAAGCTGTGGAGGCATTATTTGTACGGTGTGAAGATTGATATCTACACCGATCATAAGATCCTGAAGTATCTAATTGATCAGAAAGATCTGAATATGCGGCAGCGTAGATGGATGGAGTTTCTGGGGGACTATATATTCAAGATCCACTACGTGCCTGGTAAGGGCAATGCGGTTGCGGACGCGTTGAGTTGCCGAGCCCCAGCTCATGCCAATTGGCTATCAGTGCATGATGAGCGGTTGGTGCTGGAGTTGGAGGCGTTGCAGATTGTTTGTGTGGATAAGCAATCAAGTGCTGAAGCAGTACTGTATTGGACTGAAGTCTAATATGACCTAGCTGATCGGATTCGGCAGGCTTTGGATATGGATGTCCATATGAAACAGTTCATGGTAGAGGCTCTGGATGGGTCAAATTCTCAATTGGTTGTGGAGGACGGATTGCTTTGGAAGGACGCTCGTCTTTGCGTCCCAAGCGTGGGCAGTTTGCCGGTAGATTTGTTGTACGAGGCGCACCATACCAAGTACTCGATTCACCCGGGGAGCACAAAGATGTACCGTGATGTAAAGAAACTGTTTTGGTGGCCAGGTTTGAAGAAGGATGTGGCGCTATACGTGGCAAAGTGCCAAACTTGCGCCTTGGTGAAGACAGAATGCTAAAAGCCGGGAGGATTTTTGAAGTTCTTGCCTATTCCGGAGTCGAAATTCGACGACATATCTATGGACTTTGTGCACGGTTTGCCAAGGTCGCAAAAGGGGAATGACGCCATTTGGGTGGTCGTGGATCGGTTAACGAAGGTGTCGCATTTCATTCCGCATAGGAAGGATGATACGGTGGAGAAGTTGGCTAAACTATATGTGGATAATATAGTGAGGCTTCACGGTGTGCCCCGCAGCATCGTGAGTGACCGAGATGGGCGGTTCACGTCCAATGATTGGAGGCTTGTGCAACAAATGTTGGGAACAAAGCTAAAATTCAGCACATCCTTCCATCCGCAAACAGATGGGCAGACCGAGAGGGTCAATAGAACTATGGAATACATGCTCCGCATGTGTGTCTTGGACTTTGGAAAACAATGGGAAGACCATCTTTATTTGGTGGAGTTCACGTAAAACAATAACTACCAAGCGAGTATTCAAATGGCGCCCTTCGAGGCCCTATATGGTAGAAAATGTCGCACGCCGTTGTCTTGGCTAGAAATGGGTGAGTCAAAGTTGTATAAGCGATTAGAACTGGAGGATGCTACTTCGTTGGTGCGTACCATTTGGGAGAGGTTTATTATAGCTCAAGACCGGCAAGCAAAGTACTATAATGCCAAGCACAGGAACATGGAGTTTGCTGTGGGCGACTATATGTACTTAAAGATCACACCGTTCAAGGGTGTCTCGCGGGTGCGGCGATTGAAAAAGCTAATCCCGAGGTACCTTGGGCCGTTTGAGGTTTTGGAGCAGGTTGGTGAAGCAGCCTATCGGTTGAAGCTTTCAGTGGAGCTAAGTGGTTTACATGATGTATTCCATATTTCGGTGCTACGGAAGGCGATGCAAGAGCCTTTGCAAGTGATCACGGTTGATCAAGTGCCGGTGCATAGTGGGCTGACGATAAAAGTCAAGCCCATACGGATTGAGGACTCGGAGGTCAAGCGGCTACGCAATAAAGAGATCAGTATGGTCAAGGTCCGATGGGACAATTGCGGTCGAGAGGAGCTCTCTTATGAATGAGAGCAGACTATGCTTGACGAGTATCCGGAGTTGTTCCGCTCAGGTACAATTTAATTTTGGTACTTGTCTTTCCTTTATATAATTTCGTGTACGAAATTCTTTTAAGAGGGGGAGAATTGTAATGCCCTGAAACTCAAAAGAGCGACGGGGGACGTTTTGGGCCAGATTTCGAATCTGGCAATAGGCACATGGCCTGGGACACGGGCGTGTCCCAGGGCGTGTCAGGCTAGAGTCGATGATTTGGTCGAGAGGTCGACGATTTTGGAGTCGACGATCGTCGAGAAGAGAACACGGCCTGAGACACGGGCGTGTCTCTGGGCGTGTCGAGCCCATGTCGACTATCAGCCCTGGAGTCGACGAATTTCGCTCGATGATGTGTCGAGAGGGGGTACATGTCCTGAGACACGGGCATGTCTTAGAGCGTGTCGAGCCCGTAACGATGATCGGCCAAGGAAGTCGACGATTTTCGCTTGACGAAGTGTCGAGAGAAGGCACACGGCCTAGGACACGGGCGTGTCCATGGCCGTGTCGGGTGTCGACGAACTTCACTCGACGAAGTGTCGAGACCGTGAACACGGACTGGAGCCCAAGCGTGTTCGAGTGGACACGGGTAACGATACGGGCGTGTCCAAGAACCCGTGTGAGTCTCAGGTTGTTTTCGGGCTGTGTCGATGGGGGCACACGGCCGACCACACGGCCGTGTCAGTTGGAACACGGGCGTGTCATGTCGAACACGGGAGTGTCGGATGCCCATGTGTTGTTCCAGGCGCGTCGATTTTGACGGCGAATGAGGGACACGGCCCTGGACACGGGCGTGTGCCAGGCCGTGTTCGGTCCAGATTGTACAATTCAGGCCCGAATCAAAGCCGTTCGTTTCTTTAATTTGAGATCCCACGGCTGGGGGTTGTTCCTGATGGGATATACACGGGATTGGACCCTTGAAACCCTCATTTCTTTTGAGTGGTTATCTTTCTAAAGTATAGAGAGAGAGGAGAGCCAAGGAGGAAGAAGAAGCTAGATCCGGCCATTGGAGGAGCTTCGAAGCTCCAAATCGCGAGCCGACTTCGGATTTACGGAGGAAAAGAGAGTGCGGTACTTTTCATTCGCTTACTTTTCCATGGCGCCAAAGAGGAATGCTAGGGTAACGATTCTCTTCTTGAGCATGTGAAGCTCTCCTTCTTTGCATAGGAAGCCCGTTCTCGCGAGTTTGCGGTGATTTGGAGGCGTTCCTTCGGGTAGATATGTAAAGTCCCCGTTGTGTAGAGTCTGTAAACGAGAACGGACATAGGCATGATGTGTGAAGCCTAACCGGACATGTTGGTCTGGATCGGTGATGTTGCATTGCATATATGCCGGTGAAGACTCCGTGCTATTGAGTGTTTTTCGGGTTTTTCTACGTGGTATATTGTAACAGGGAGCCTTGGGGATTAACCCTAAGGTGCACCCAGAAAACTGGGCGGATGCGTGATCTTGCCAACTTGGTGGCCTAAGAGCTAACTTGAACATAACCGGGTTATATGAAATGTGATGGAAATGGGACTCGGGAGAAGTTTGACCCGCGCATATGGCTTAAACTGTCGTTGCGATGTGAGCACGGGTTAGATGGAACCGTACCCGTTCTATGTCATTCGGTTAAAGAGACCTAAGGGTACGTGGCACTTGTCGTTGCCATAGATTAGGGTCTTCGGCAGTCTATGGCTTAAATTGACGTGACCCAGGCCAAGAAGACAAAATGCTCATAGGTTTGGTCGTCAAAGTGGCGATGGTGAGTCCGGAATGTCTTTGGCTTTAATTGACGTGACATTGGCCGGTTCACCGAGAATGTGTCCTGAGAGCACGGGGCGTGTGGCCATGCGAGCCAACGCTTGTGATGAAATGTATATCGATAAACTGCTTGGTTATGCTAATAAGTGCAGGGAAGGAGCATCGCCGCCCCGAATTGGGGCGGGATCATTATAATTTGGTCAGCATTGCTGACCGTTGCCTTGTTTTGCCACCGTGCGGTGGTTTGTTGCTTGCAGGTGCTGCTGGACCAAGCTGTCAATATCGGGCTAAAGCCCAAACTGTGAAGCCGGCCCTCGAAGGCCTGATTGGAGTGTTTACTGCTTTTATTCATGTATGACCGGCCTGCGTGCCGCGGTTTGTAAAATATGTAATATCAAGTAAACCATTTTGTAAGGCCTTAAGGCCTGTACTTGCGCTGTATTACATTCCTAATTGGTATTAGTGGACATTCATGCTTTTGAGATGGGTTCTTTATTGCAACTTATTAAACTACTTCCGCTAGAATGCTCTGTGTAGGACGTTATGATTGGTTGGATGGTTTCCATTGAGTAAACACCCGGTCTATCTGTGGTATATGGCGTCGGGCCCCGGCCGGACCTACTGCTATATGCTATACGACGGATAGGGGGTGTTACACAGGACTTGTGTCGACACACAACAGATGTTCAACAAAGTAAAAGAGAAGAAGTATTTTTGTCTACACACAGAGGCAGTGTCGACACACAGAAGATCTTGTCGACATCAAATATGTCGACACACAAGACTTGTGTCGACACATGGCAGAATTTCAACAAAGAAAATTTGTATGAAGAAAAGAAGTGATTGTGTCGACACCACAAAGGCTTGTGTCGACACATTCTACAGAAGATATGTCGAGAAGTAGTTACAACAACAAAGGAGCTGTGTCGACACCACCAAGGCTTATGTCGACACTTAGTCCACTTGTGTCGACACTTAGTCTACTTGTGTCGACACATGAAGAAGTTCAGTCTCGACACTTTCAGATAGAGACAGTATTTCAAGAAGTGACTGGATGACTTGACAGCTACCATTTCTAACCGGTCTACTGCAACTGTCAAAGCTGTCAGAAGTTTGTTAGAAACCGGATCAGCCGGTTACCATGGAGGAAGACTATATAAAGGCTTTCTCCTTCAACAGATAAAGTGGTTAATTACAATTAAGAAGAAGATTGAAGATCTTACACGGACATCTAACAACACAAAAAGAAGAAGACCTTCGACAGAAGACCTAAGAAGTTGGAGAGAGAGAACTCCATCTAAAAAGTGCAGTTGCTGAACCAGGCTGCCAAGAAAGATTCAGATTGAGATCTGATCTCAAGTCAGAAACTGATTGAAGATCAACTTCTCAAGAGTTCAACCCTACTGAGTTCAGATTCAATAAGCTTTGAAGAAAGCTAAGAGAGGTTGTGATCTGCCATCAGTTGCTTCCAAGAACTAATCAAGAAACCATCCATTCCTTCTCTCTCTACCTGGGTGGTGGTAAAACACTTTGTAAACATTATTTTCTGTAGGATCTATTCTGGATCTGAGTTGTAAGCCTATTATATAAAGGCTGAGTGTAGGAGAATAGTTTCTCTGAGTGGTAGGCCTTGTTGAAGGCTGAGGTAGGGTTGTGAGCCTGAGGTGTAGGAGATTATGATCTCTGAGTGTAGGCCTTGTTGAAGGCTGAGGTAGGGAAATTGGCCTGAGTTGTAGGAGTGTGGATACACTCTGAGTTGTAGAAACTTGGTTTGGGTTCTGAGCTGTAAGATCTAAGGATCTGAGGTGAAGTGCAGAAGTTAGGCCGAATCTAGCACACTGCTAGATAGGCGAAGGGGGAAAGTGGATGTACCCAGACCTTGGGGAACCACTATAAAATCTGTGTGCACTCTGTGATTGAATGTTTCTGTGATTGATGTGCTGTATAGTTGTAGAATTTGCAATTTCTGGTTAAATTACAGAACAGATTTTCTACCTTAAAAGCAAAAGATAAAGTACACCTATTCACCCCCCCCTCTAGGTGGTTAGACACTAATTCTTTCAAGTGGTATCAAAGCGAGATTTCTCAAAAAAAGACTTAACAATATAAGTAGATTCATAAGGCAGATTCAAGATCAAGAAAATGGGTTCAGGAGAAAATCATAAGGAACTAGGTTCTATGAAATTACCCATATGCAGAAAGGAGATATTTGACATCTGGAAAGAAAGAGTTAGGCTATTTATGGAGGCTTCAGATCCAAGGATCTATATTACAGTCAAGGAAGGTCCTTATATTCCTATGAAAATTTCTGTTTTGGATGCAAACCAAAGAATTCCCAAGGATTTCTTAGAGATGACTAAGGATGAGATCATCCTGGCAACTATGGATAAGAGAGCCCAGAATATCATAGTTAGTGTCATAGATGATGCAACCTTTCAAAATTTGATTCACTGCAAGACCTCCAAGGAAATGTGGGATACATTAATAGTCTACATGGAGGGTTCTGAAAAAGTAAGACAAGGTAGAAAATCTATGCTGAACCAGGAATATGAGAGTTTCAGACAAGGAAAGTCTAACAGTATAACTGAATGTTATAAAAAGTTTTATAGAATAGTTAATGAACTGATGTCCTATGGAAGAATCTTCAGTACCTATATACTGAATGATAAATTTCTAAGATCCTTGACAAAGGATTGGGACACTAAGATTTGTGTCATTAGGGAAGTGGCCAAACTTGCAGATATCTCTCCTCCAACCTTATTTTTAAAGTTGCTGTCATATGAGATGCAATTGATGGATAGAAAAGAGGAAGAGAAAAATATAAAAGGTGAGCATAGAGAAAAGTCTGTGGCCTTCAAGGTTGAAGCCACTAAGAAAAATAGGAGGATGTCTCCATCACCTCCTAAGATAGTTGCTGAAACTGCTTCAGATAATTCAGACAACCTGAATTAAGACAGCAGTGACTCAGATGAAGATTTTGCAGCATTTACAAGACAATTTCAGAGATTCCTGAAGAAGAAGCAGTGGAATTCTAAGCCTTCCACATCTCAGCCTAAGGATGAGTATTATCAAAAGAGGAAGTCATCCAGGAAGGACAGGAGCAGGTCTAAGACAAGCAAATCTACAACATCAAAGGTAGTTTTCTACTACTGTAATAGGCCTGAACATATTGTGGCTGAGTGTACAGATAAAAGAAAAGAGTCTGCTGATAAAAATAAGAGTCAACAGCAGAGCAAGAAGGAGTAATCCTTTGTTGCTAAGAAGGAGAAGAGTTTGACAGACCAATCTACTTCAGAGTCAGAATCTGAAGTTGAGGCCTACATTGGTCTATATGCAACAAAGGAAGAAGAAGAGTTTCTCCAAGTGCTGAACTCTATATATGATCAAGAAGACCATCAGTGCAAGGGACTGATGGTTGTGTCAGAAGAAGATAAGTGCCAGGATCAGCCTGGTCCTAGTAAGGTACAATGTATTACTAGAAATTTAGATTGTAGTAGTACTGAGTTAGAGTCAGCAACATCTGCATCAAGTGATGTGGATGGGTCTGAGTCTAAGGGTGATATTCATCAGTTGATAGATGAATATGTTGATTTATTGCAGGAACTTAAGAAGAGCAAAAACCTGGCCAAATCTCAGGCTAAGGAAATTGTAGATCTTAAGATGGCTGCATTAGATTCAGAGAAGTTGCTAGATAAAAAACTGAATGATATTGCCAGATTGAAAAACATAAATGTTATTCAAATGGGTACAATCACATTCAAGAATGATCAGATTAGAAATCTGGAGGTTAGACTTCAAAAAGAAAAAGAGATTGTGGCTAGATTTTCTAAGCCAAAATCTGTATTACCTTTAATAGATGACTTTGTGTCACAAAAGGGTAAGGCTGGAAAAGGGTTTAAGAAAACAGCATGGGCTGCCAAGTCCAATAAGAAAGGCAAAGCTCCAGCTCAAAACAAGAGACCTGATGTAAATAATTCAGCAAAGGCTGTACCTAAACAAAGGTATAACAAGTTTGAGTGATGGTGTTGTGCCAAGGTAGGCCACTTTGCCTTAGATTGTTGGCACAATTCCAGTGTCAAGGAGAATAACAATCTGCCTGTTAGAAGAGCTGCAGGCAGATTTGTCAAATTTCAGACTAACATGAACCAAGGACCCAAAACTTATTTGGGTTCTAAGGTTAAGTAGTCTTTATTGCAGGTGAGTCCAAGTGGTCATGCCCCTATATGGTACTTGGACAGTGGATGTTCGAGGCACATGACTGGAACAAGGGGGTTGCTGAAGGACTATACACCTATCATGGATGGCCCTAAAGTAACCTTTGGTAGTTCAAAAAAAGGAATCATCAAAGGATTTGGTAACATTTCTAATAACCAGATTACTATCTCTCAAGTGGCCTATGTAAATGGTTTGAAACACAACCTAATTAGCACAAGTCAGCTGAGTGATTTAGGATATGACATTTCATTTATTAAGAATGGATGTCATATCAAAAGGTCAAGTGATCAAAAGGTCATATTGACAGGATATAGGAAAAGAAATGTGTACTGTCTTAACTTTGAGTGTGAGAACAATGTTTTGCATATTTGTCTTATAGCTGATGAGAGAGCTTCTCATTGTGTTAAATGGCACAAGAGGCTGGCCCATCTTAACTGCAAGACTATTGGCCAACTCTTTAGCAAAGAGTTAGTGAGGAATGTTCCTCAAGTTAAGTGTATAAATGATGGGATATGCTCAGCTTGTCAAAAAGGCAAGCAGACCAAATCCACCTTTCATAGCCTTGAAAATAAGGATTCAGTGAGGTGTCTTTACCTCTTGCATATGGATCTATTTGGTCCTATGCCAGTTCATAGTCTAGGTAGGAAGGTCTACACTTTTGTGGTGGTAGATGACTATTCTAGATATTCCTGGGTATTCTTTCTAAGACAAAAATCTGAAACCACAAGTGTCTTATATAGTTTTGTTAAACAAATTCAGAAGGAGTTGGACAGTATAGTGGTCAAAATCAAAAGTGACAATGGCACTGAATTTCACTCTGAAAGTATAACAAGACTCTGTGAAGAATTTGTGATTTTTCAAGAATTTTCCTCACCTAGAACACCACAGTAAAATGATGTTGCTGAAAGGAAGAATAGAACACTGATTGAGGCTGGTAGAACTCTATTGAGTGACACTTCTCTCCCAGAATATTTCTGGGCTGAGGCAGTAAACACTGCATGTCATGTGATCAATAGGGCTACTATCACCAAGTGCCAAAAAAAGACTCCCTATGAGATTATGAAGGGCAGAAAACCAAACTTATCCTATTTTAGGATCTTTGGTTGCAAGTGTTATGTCCTTAACAATGGCAAGTCTTATCTAACCAAGTTTGCTGCCAAATCCCAAGAGGGGATATTTGTTGGGTACAATAACAATAGTAAGGCTTATAGGGTCTACAACTTAATTACTCAAGTTGTAGAAGAGTCTGTACATGTAGTCTTTGATGAAACAAGACTGATTAATAGTGAGTTGCCAAGTAGTGCTTGCAGTTCTACATGTATAACTGAGAGAATGGACAAGCTTATCATTACAGAAGATTCAACTGCAAATCAGGAAGTGCAAAATGGTGGCTGCTGTCCAGGGGGAGTACAAGACTCTCCAGATGCTGATGAAAACCAAGAGGTGCAGCATAATGAAGAGACTGGAGGTGTTCAACCTGAAGATAGACTACCTCCAGCTATTAGACACTTAAAGGATCATCCGGCAAATCAGATAATTGGTGATCCAAGACAAGGAGTGCAAACAAGAAGCAGGAATCTGAGCACAGTTCTTTGCTCCAGCTTCCTATCTCAAGTGGAACCAAAGAAATTTGAAGAAGCTGTTCTAGACCCATATTGGATTGATGCCATGCAAGAGGAGCTGAATTAGTTCAAAAGGTGCAAGGTCTGGAAATTAGTTCCTAAACCAAAAGACCACAACATCATTGGAACAAAGTGGATCTTTAGGAACAAACTGGATGTGTATGGGATCATTGTGAAGAACAAAGCAAGACTTGTTGCAAAAGGATACAAGAAGGAAGAGGGTATTGATTTTGATCAAACATTTGCCACAGTAGCAAGACTGGAAGCAATTAGGATGTTCCTTACTTATGCAACATATCAAGGTTTCAAGGTATTCCAAATGGATGTAAAATTAGCATTCCTAAATGGAAATCTAAAGGAAGAAGTCTATGTAGAGCAGCACGCAGGTTTTGTTGATCCTCTCAAACCTGATTATGTTTTTAGACTTAGGAAAGCTTTGTATGGGTTGAAACAAGCCCTAAGGGCCTGGTATGAAGCCCTGTCTACTTTCCTCATTGAGAACAAATTCTCAAGGGGGAAAATAGACAAGACTCTATTCCTCAGGGAATCTAAAGGAAAGATTATCCTAGTCCAAATATATGTAGATGACATAATATTTGGGTCTACTGAAAGTAATCTTTGTAGAAAGTTTGCAAAACTTATGCAAGAAAAATTTGAAATAAGTAGTATGGGAGAACTTAAGTTTTTCTTGGGTCTCCAAGTAAGACAGACTGAAGATGGCCTGTCCATATCTCTGTCTAAGTTCACCCTGGAGTTAATAAAGAAGTTTGGTATGGAATCATCCACTACCATGAGAACTACAATGGGGACAAGTGTGTCTCTAAGAAAAGATGATGCAGGGAAACCTGTAGATGAAACTTTGTATAGAGGGATAGTTGGCTCCCTTCTATATCTGACTGCTAGTAGATCAGATATCATGTATGCTACATGTGTCTGTGCTAGGTACCAAGCATGCCCTAAAGAATCTCATCTGACTGTAGTCAAAAGGATTTTGAGATATCTTAAGGGCACACCTTATCTAGGCCTTTGATACCATAGGAATGAAGATTTTCTACTGACAGGCTATTCAGATGCAGATTTTGCAGGTTGCAAGGAAGATAGAAAAAGTACTACAGGCACTTGTCAATTTCTAGGTGGAAGACTAGTGTCTTGGAGCAGTAAGAAGCAGACCAGTGTGGCAATATCCACTGCTGAGTCAGAATATGTTGTTGTAGGAAGCTGCTGTGCACAACTTTTGTGGATTCAACACCAGCTAGAAGACTATGGTATTCAGGTAAGTAGAACACCTTTGATTTGTGATTCTATAAGTGCAATTGCTATTACTAATAATCCTGTTTTATATAGCAGGACTAAGCATATAGAAATTAGATACCATTTTCTTAGAGAACATGTAGAGAAAGAGGACATCTCACTAGAATTTGTCAAAACAGATCATCAAATTGCAGATATGTTTACTAAGCCTCTAGATGAAACTAAATTCAATAAGCTTAAAATTGAATTAGGAATGTTGAACAAAGATTAGTTTAACAAAATTGGCTAAGTAAAATGGTATCGACACAAGGAGTTGTCTGTGTTGACACATAAAAGTGGTGTCGACATTCTAGAGAAATGATGTTGACACATCTAGAAAATTGGTGTCGACACTTCAGAGAATTAGTGTCCACACATCCAGAGTAGGTGTCGACACATCCAGAAGTGGTGTCGATACTTAGGTTCAATACAGATTTCGTCGAGTGGAGAATCGACAGATCGTCGAGCGCAAAAGAATAAGTGTCGACACATAGAAGTCAACACTTATGTCGAGATATTAGAAGTCTGTGTCGACACTTTTCAATAGTGTCGACACATTTAGAGTATTATGCCGTGCCTTTTCATCTTCGTTTTTAGAAAGGTATAAATAGGTCAACAACATTGTTTGTCGACACGCTCTCCATAGTTTCAAGACCAAAACTTTGTGTCGACAAATTCTCTCATCTAAATTCAAGATTTCTCTCAACCCTAATGGCGCCTAAGCTTGAAGAGAATGTCAACGAAGGATATGAGCTGGTACGCAACGCCTTTGACCATGCAGATTCTCAAATTCAAGCTGTAATAACCCTAATTGCTGAGAATGGGTTGGAGTTTCTAGTATCTGAACCAACTAAGATGTAGAAGAAAGAAACACTAGAATTCTTTGGTACTACTACCCTAGATCAAACTAGACTCAAGATTAGATCCACAGTCCATGGAGTCAAGGTGAAAATCACCCAAAAGAGTTTAAGGAAAGTTCTACATCTGCCAAGGACACAAGAAGAAGTAGATGTACCTGCATCTAAGCTAAGGGAAGCACTTCTATGGTGTGGACTGGATTCCACCATGAAGATTGGCTCAGCTTTGAACAGAAAAGACATGAATATGCAAGGAAAGTTCTTGTCTGAAGTAGTTGGCAAAGTTATACTCTGCAAGCCAGTAGGGCATGATAAGATTTCTGCATATATGTTCACCCTTATGACCAGGATCATCTACTCCTTAAACACTGATTGGTCAGCAGTGATTTTTGGAAAGATTAAGGAAAGTATTAAGAAGCCCAATCTGGGTAGAATTATGAGTCTGTACTTAGCTGTAACTATTCCAGAAGTAATGGATCAAGCAGCTGGTTCTAAAATTAATCATATGAGGAGGATGGACATCTGGATTATCTCAAGATGTGATAGGGTCCTCACTAAGGATATGTCCGAGGAAGAAAGGCAAGAGATTGCTGAGAAATCTACAACCCAAGAAATTCCTACACAAGACCCTGCAGATGAAGCACAAGTGTAGGGGGAACCCCATGTTGAGGAAGAGCCTACTCACTTGGACAGTGAAATGTCAACACAAACAATTCTTGAGATAATCAGTGAAGTAAATCAATCAATTTTCAATATTGAGCATGAAATGCTAACTGAATCTTTGATTGATGTTGACCAGCCAACACAACTAAATAATCTAGCACAAGATGTTATCTTGGAAGATATATTTACTGCTGCTAATGCTCCAGAGATTACAGTACCTCAAGATCCTACTCAACAAGAATTTACCTTAGAAGAGTTGTTTCCTGATTTAATGCAAGCTAATATTGAGGGGGAGCATGCTTGTTTTGAGGGGGAGAAAACTGCTTTTGAGGGAGAGCAAGTTGAACTTGAGGGGGAGCAAGTAGGATCTTAGGGGGAGAAAGCAAGAGTTGAGGAGGAGCAAGTAACTCAGGGGGAGTTACCTAGAACTGTACAGGAATTGCCTCCTACTCTAAAGGATAGAGTAACTATAGCTAGTACCTCTGATTCTGAGGATGCTGCTGAGGTTCAAGCAAAGAAGAGGAAGCTAATGGTCTTCAAAAGGAGAAGCCAAAGCTACAAGAAGGCACTACAAACTATTGCTCCACAGCCTGCCCCAATAGCTGATTACAGATCATTGTTGGTGGCATTGTAAGTCAAGCTAGATGAGCAAAGGATTGCCATGGAGAAGTATATGTATGAAACTCACAAAGATTTATAACTCTCCTTGGCTACAGATATAAAATCTATAAGATTTGAAGTTAATTAGCATAAGAAGGAGATGACTGATTGTTTCCACATGGGTGGAAATGTTGTGCTCTTTCTAGCCACACATCAAGAAAAGATCAAGACACAAGTTCATAATATAGCTGCGTCTTAGAGAATCAGATTAGAATGAATAATAATCTAACAGAATCACATAATGTGATTGTCACAGAGATGAAGAATCTTGCTTCTGCTCAGACTGAGGAAAAGGGTACAGCCCAGGAAGAGTTTGATAAGAACTTCCAGGAAGGAATAGCTATTGTACAAACAGCTATCCAGTACTCTCAAAATACTATTTCTGGACAGCTACTGAAATTAAAGGCATTCTATAAAGATGGTGTCAATTTTATGGATGAACAAGTCAGATTTCAGAAAGATGATCTCGGAGATCATGTTGCAAGAGAAGTCATAAAGGGGGAGAGAGTATTAGTCAAAGCTAGATCTGACCATGCTAAATGGATTTCCAATAGCATCAGAGCCACACTTGGATATCCACCCCTTTGTGATGATGACAATGTGGCTGAATCTGGAATATACCCTGCTTCTTTTGGAGGTGAACAAGCTGAAGTTGCTCAAGTAATTTATCCTCCAGCAGATTTTGATATGATACATCAAGAAGTACAGTCCATGTACAGCCCTCCAGAAGGTGCTCAAAATGTGATCAGAGAGAAAGTAGACAAGCCTGTGTCAGAGGCAGTTGGCCTGAGTTGTAGGAGTGTGGATACACTCTGAGTTGTAGGAACCTGGTTTGGGTTCTAAGCTGTAAGATCTGAGGATCTGAGGTGATGTGCAGAAGTTAGGCCGAATCTAGCACACTGCTAGATAGGCGAAGGGGAAAGTGGATGTACCCAGACCTTGGGGAACCACTATAAAATCTGTGTGCACTCTGTGATTGAATGTTTTTGTGATTGTTATGCTGCGTAGTTGTAGAATTTGCAATTTCTGGTTAAATTACAGAACAAATTTTCTGCTTTAAAAGCAAAAGAAAAAGTACACCTATTCACCCCCCCTCTAGGTGGTTAGACACTAATTCTTTAAGGATGCTAGGTACACGTTCACACCCATTTGCGAAGAGCAATGGGAAGATCCATGTGTTGAAACTAAAATTCAGTCTCCTATGGAGTTCATCCTTGGGGAAAGGGGTGATCACGCACCTACTTCTATCCTGCAAACACAATAACAAAAGAAGCAAGGAAAAACTGATCCAAGGGCTCGGTGAGGAGGACCCGCCACACACCCGGAAGATCTTAGAGCGCTTCCCCTCCTTAGCCAAAGGCCGAGATAAGGCAGCCTCAGAAAGCGCTAAAAGATTAAAGAGCAAGTGAGTATGGAAGCGTCCTTTCTGAGGTGCCCCTTGGGTCTCATTTATAGAATTCTGAAAACGGCCTGCAAATAGCCAACCTCCGCTGTTTTCAATAGCTATGTGCAGCCTAACTTGGTCTGCCAATAGCTCAACTCCGATGTTTTAACAAGCTATTCGGACCCATGGGAGGGACATCCAGGTAATCTTACCCCTGGGCCCCACTACGCAGGTCCCACGGGCTTGGAGGTCAGCTTGCCACTGCTCTTCGCGCCCTGGGAGCGAGTGCGACCTGGCTCTCACAGCTTGTCCTCTCCTCTTGGGCGAGTGCGAGCCAGGCCGTCGCGACCTGCCTGTACCTCTGCCGAGGCGGGTTGGCGGCCGGTTTGCCTATAGAAGAGCGGGCTGGCCCGAACTCAGACTGCTGCTGCGCGGGCCTCGGAAGGGGGGCCCACTGATCCGGACCCATCGGATCCATCCCCGAATACGAGTCCGACGAATGCTGACCCAAAGCTCTTCTCAACGAATGTCGATCGAAACTCCACTCGACGAATGTCGACCCAAAGCTCTTCTCAACGAAAGGGCCAGCTCGCTCGGCTCGCCCGCCTGACTTGGGCGACAGCGAGCTGGCCACCTACCGCTTGCTCTGCATGTTGTTCTAGTGCGGGTCTGGCGCCTTGGTCTGCTAGCCTAACCCGGCGGGCCCACTCGGTGAATACGCGGTTGTACACTAGGTCTGCTTGTTCCTCAGTAACCGGAGCATCCGTGGCGAAGAAAGCTGACACGAGAGAGGAGAGAGATGGTTGCGGAGAGGAGGGAGAGAGTGGTGGTGATGTGGAAAAGAGGGAAGGAGGGGACGGTAGAGGGGATGGTGGGAAACTCTCGATGGGAGTAGACGGGGTGGAGGGGCGGTGGGAGAAGGCAAAAGAACTATAGAGGGAGCGGGGTCAGAAGAGAAATAGGACACATTCTCGAAGAAGGTTACATCCGCAGATAGGTATTGTTTACGAAGAATGAGATCAAAGCAACTGTAGCCTTTTTGAGCAGTTGAGTAACCCAAAAAGACACATTTGGTGGCACGTGAGTCTAGTTTGTCATGAGTGAAGGAAGGAGTGTGCACAAAGGTTGTTCACCAAAAGATTCACAGAGGGAGAGGAAACGAATCCTTGCCTGGATAAAGAATAGAGAACCGGGTTTGTCCGTGGAGAACTGTGAATGGAATGCGATTAATGAGGTAACGGGACATGACGACAGCGTAGCCCCAATAGGAGAGAGGAACGTGCATCTGTGTCATCAGAGTGCGAGCGACATCGAGAAGGTGATGGTTCTTGCATTCCGCCTCCCCATTTTGTTGGGATGTATAGATACAGGTGGTTTGATGAATAATACCATGTTGCATACAAAAAGAAGAGAAAGCAGTGCTAAGATATTCCTTAGCGTTGTCAGAACGTAATATTTTAAGAGACATATCAAATTGATTCTTAATCATATTATAAAATGATGTCCATACAAAAAAGAGTTCAGAGCGATCCTTTAAAAGATACACCCAAGTACATCTAGAGAAATCATCAATAAACATTACAAAATAGGAACTACCCTGACTTATGGTGAGGATAGGAGCAGGACCCCAGATGTCGGAGTGAACAAGTTCAAACGACCGAGAAGAGCCACGACCTTGCTTCGGTGGGAAGGAGGAGCGATGATGCTTGCCAAGATGACATGCTTCACAGTTGAGAGGTGGACTCTACGGAAGAAGATGTGGTAGAAGCTGACGGAGAAGACGTGGAGGATCATGACCAAGGCGAAGATGCCACTGGAGAATATTAGTAGAAGAAGTGGAGAAGGCAGAGAGTGTAGAAACATTGTCGAGGAAGTAGAGGCTGCTACTCTCAGTCCCAGTAGCAATCGTCCGCTTGGTGCCCGGATCTTGAAAAGAACAAGTAGTAGAAGTGAATGTTACAGAGCATTGTAGTTGTTTGCAAAGTGAAGTAACCGATAACAAGTTGCAAGGGAACTTGGGCACGTAGAGGTTGTCCATCTGGCGAAGAGCCAGAGTGACTTGAACCACTCCCATACCAACAAGGACCGGGCACAACCGATCATGCTGTTCTAGGAGAGAAAAACATTGCGGATTACCAGTCATATGATTGGTAGCACCAGAGTCGATCAGCCATTTACCTTGAGTAGTGACGTGGGCACTACCTGAAGACGTGACCATGGAGGCAGACGGCTTCGAAGAAGAAGTGGAAGCGTCCCTAGATGGTCGAATATGAGGATGCTTCTTCTAGAAGCGATCAACCGTATGGCCGGTGCGGCCACAGTGAGAGCAGAGAAAGCGGGAAGCACCACGGTCGCTTGATGGGAGGTGGCGGCCACCAGAGCCACTTCGCTGAGTATGATGAGCGGAGTTGTCCGGTTGAGGAGGGGAGGATATATAATGCCCCAAAACTCAAAAGAGCGATGGGAGGCATTGTGAGCCAAGTTTGGAATTTGGTAGGGGGCACACAACCTGTGACACAGGCGTATCCCGGGGGTGTGTCGTGCTCGGGTTTGACGATGGTTGTGTAGTCGACAAATTTCAGTCGACGATCATCGAGCAGCGAACACGGCCTGAGACACGGGCGTGTCCCAGGTCGTGTCCTTCTCGGGTTGTTGGCCGAGTTGTGTTGGGAAGAAATATGTCCTGGAGCCCAATCGTGTTTGGGTATGACACGGGCGTGTCATTTGGGACACGGGCGTGTCCAATACCCGCGTCCTTCACGGGTTGGTGTTGGTGAAATAAATTATACCTAATCACCTAGAGGGGGGGTGAATAGGTGCACTTAATCTTTTTAAACTTTAGTGGCAGAAACACAGAATTATATGCAATTCTTCACAGCAATACAGCACATCAATCACAGAATAAAGCACATACAGAGAACACCCAGATTTTATAATGGTTCCCCAAGGTCTGGGTACATCCACTTTCCCCCTTCGCCTATCTAGTAGTGTACTAGATTCGGCCCAACTTCTCCACTATTCCTCAGATCCTCAGATCTTACACTCAGAACCCCAACCAAGTTCCTAAAACTCAGAGTGATCCCACTCCTACAACTCAGGCACACATCCCTACCACTCAGTCTTCACAAAGACCTACACTTAGCCTTCAACAAGGCCTACACTCAGCCCTCAACAAGGCCTACACTCAGAGAAATGAATCTCCAACACTCAGGCACACAGGCCCTACCACTCAGCCTTTATAATTTCAGGCTTAAAACTCAGATCCCTTAGGATCCTACAAGAAATTAAAATTACAAAGTATATACCGACAACTCAGAATGAGAGAGAAGAGTTGACTGGTTTCTTGATGAGTTCTTGGAAGAACTTTGCTGAGATCAACCTCCCTTGACTTTCTTCAAAGCTTCTTGAATTAGAACACAGTATGGTTGAAACTCTATGCAGATGATCTTCAATCACTGCTGACTTAAGAATCAGATCTCAATCTGAAACTTTCTTCACAGCCTGGTTCAACAGCTGTCTTCTTAGAAGGAGCTCTCCCTCTCCAACTTCTTAGATCTTTTGATCACTTCAACTGATTGATGGAAATCATCTACATATATTTTTTCTGTTGAAGCAATAAGCCTTTAAATAGGCTTTCTTCATGGTGACCGGCTGATCTGGTTTCTAACAAACTTCAGACAGCTCTGACAGTTGCAGTAGACCGGCTGGAATGGCAGCTGTCAAGTCATCCAGTCACTTCTTGAATTTTCTGTAACTGTATGAAAGTGTCGAGACAGTCAGTCTTTAAGTGTCGACACTGATAGACTAAGTGTCGACACAAGTAGACTAAGTGTCGACACTAGCCTTCATGGTGTCGACAAAACTCCTTGTGTTTAGAATCTGCTTCTCGACACTACTTCTTCAACATGTGTCGACACAGATCATGTGTGTCGACACAACTCCGTGTTCTTTAGTACTTAGTTGAATTCTGCTAAGTGTCGACACAACTCCTTTGTGTCGACACATCTTCTTGTGTTGAACTTGTTAAGTGTCGACACATCTTCTTCGTGTCGACACATGCCTTCTGTGTTGATACTTTTGCTGAGTGTCGACACATCTCCTTTGTGTCGACACATTCTTCATGTGTTGAGACTTTTGCTGAGTGTCGACACATCTCCTTTGTGTCGACACATTCTTCATGTGTTGAGATTTTTGCTGAGTGTCGACACATCTCCTTTGTGTCGACACTTGTACTTAGACTTTGTTGAAATTTGCTGAGTGTCGACACAGCCTCCTAGTGTCGACACTTTTGATGTCGACAAAGTTCCTCTGGGTGTCGACACTGCTTCTAAGTGTCGACACTGATTCTTTAGACATTTCTTCATTGAGTGTCGACACACCCTGTATGTGTCGACACTTTCCTTCTGGTGTCGACTCTGCATTCCTGGTGTCGACACAATTACTCCAAGTGTCGACACAGCTTCTCTGGGTGTCGACACAAGCCTTCTTAAGTGTCGACACTTTTCTTCTAGGTGTCGACACATGGACTTAGAAACTTTTAAGCTTTCCCTGCAATTACTTAACCTGCACACATCAACTCAAAAACACATCAAATACACCATGATGTATATCATTGAGTAGGGTGAGGCTTCTTCAAATCTGGTATATTTAATCCAATATACCCAATAGTTGGTCCTGTGTCGCCGGAGGAACACGGCCTGCCACACGGTGGTGTACTGGATGACACAGGTGTGTCGATCTTGACACGGGCGTGTCGAGAGCTCGTGTTCTTTTCGGGACGCGTCAGTTTCGACGACAAATGGGGAACACGGCCCTAGACACGGGCATGTCACAGGCCGTGTTCGGGCCAGATTTTGGATTTCAATTCCGTATCGTGGTCGTCCGTTTCATTATTTTGGGATCCGACGACTAGGGTTGTTCCTGATGGGATATACCCGGGAATAGGGTTGGCAAACCCTCATTTCTCATACTTAGTCTCTTTCTAAAGTCTAGAGAGAGGGGAGAGCAAGGAAGAAGAAAGGAGGCTAGATCCGATCACCGGCGGAGCTTCGGAGCTCCAAATCGCGAGCCGACTTCGTATCTACGGAGGCAAAGAGATTGCGGTGCTTTTCATCCGCATAGATTTCCATGGCACCATGGAAAAATGCTAGGGTAACGATTCTCATCCTAGTACATATGAAGTCCTCTTTTCCTTTGCATAGGAAGCCCACTCTCGTGAGTTTGCGGTGAGTTGAGGTGTTCCTTCGGGTAGACATGAATAGTCCCCATTATGTACATGTAGAGTCTGTAATCGAGAACGGACATAGACATGATGTGTGAAGCCTACCCGTACAAGTTGGTCTGGATTGGTGATGTTTCATTACATGAATGGCCGAAGAAGACTCCGCGCGATTGGTTGTTTTTCGGGTTTTCTACGCGTTAGATTACAACAGGGAGCCTTGGGGATTAACTCCAAGGTGCACCCGAAAAACTGGGCAGTTGCGTGATTCTGCCAACATGGTGGCCTGGGAGCCAACTTGCACATAATCGGGTTATGTGAAGTGTGTGATCGAATTGGGACTCGGAGAAGTTTGACCCATGCATATGGCTTAAATTGACATTGCGGTGTGAGCAACGGGTCAGGCGGAACCGTACCCGCTCTATCTCGTTCGGTTAAAGAGACCTAAAGGTACTTGTCACTTGCCGTTGGAATAGATGGAGGGTCTTAGGCAGTGGCCAGAAAGACCAAATGCTCACGAGTTATTGTCGTCTAAGGGGCGGTGGTGGGACCACGGTTTTGACCGGGTTCACCGATAATATGCCCTGAGAGCACGGGGTGTGTGGTTGTGCGTGCCAATGTCTGTGATGAAGTGTTTTTACACTATACTGCTTGGTTATGCGAACAAAGTGCAGGGAAAGAAGCATTGCCGCCCCAATTTTGGGGGTAGGATCGTTATAATTTGGTCAGCATAGCTGACCGTTGCTTTTTTTTGCCACCATTGCGGGGGATTGTTGCTTGCAGGTGCTGTGGAGCCGAGCTGTAAATAGCGGGCTAAAGCCCAAGTTGTTGTGTCGGCCCTCAAAGGCCTAATTATTGAGTGTTTACTTGTTTTATTCATATGTGACCGGCCTGCGTGCCAAGATTTGGAAAACATATAATTTTAGTAAACAATTGTAAGGCCCTAAGGCCATTGTACTTGTGTATTGTACGTACATTCATGTTGGTTTATGTAGTGGACATTCATGCTTTGTGGCTTGGTTCTTATTTTGTAACATTTAAATTACTTCTGCTAGAATGACTCTGTGTAGGATATTGGTTATTAGTTGGATGGTTTCCATTGAGTAACCTTCCGGTCTGTCCGTGGTATATGGCGTCGGGCCCCAGCCGGACCTACTGCTATATGCTATGTGACGGATAGGGGGTATTACAATTTAATATCAGACTACTGGTTTCGGTCAGGCTTAAATGAATTCGTGGATGAATTCTTTTTAAGGGGTGGTGAGCACATGTGTGTGCGTCATCGTTATAACATCAAAAGAACCCATGAATGTCCACTTAGGAATGAAAATACACGTGTTTGAGGAACCTGTGTGTTCCTATAATTGATGTTTGTAATTTTATTTGGTCACTTAACGGTGTTTTGTACAACTATAGGTGACCAGAAGTGGTGTAGGGCCGTCAGAACGTCCAGTTTCTGAGGCTAGTAGCGCACCAAATGATGCTCCTGCAACACCTCCTTCGGCTGAAACCATACGATTGGTAGCTGAAGCGGTATTTGCGATGATCAATGCATAGCCTACAAGGCAGATGCAGCAGCCTGCCCCTGCGGTGGAGCAAGTTCCGCTTCAAGCAGCGGAATCAAGAAGTGTGGAGCAGGTAGTGGTGGAACCTTTGGTATCGAGGAGAGCAACTGAAAGGTAGCTCAAACATATTATGAGCTTTAATCCTCCGGTGTTCTCGGGGTTGGGAACCCCATCACAAGATGATGATTGGCTCTCCCGGGTGAAGAGAGACTTGACAGCGACGGAGACGGAGGAGTGGCAGATGACCACTATTGATACATTCCTGTTGGATGGGGAGGCTAGGCTGTGGTGGGAAGGTCTAGAGCTGCATCATTTGAGAGGAAGGCAACTCATGGACGTCTCGATGGAAGAGTTTTTGAGATTGTTCTTGTCAAGGTACCTCCCTTTGACTTAGAAGATTGCAATGGAGAATGAGTTCCTGAAATTGACACAAGGGGAGAGTAGCGTGGATGAGTATCTCCATGAGTTTACTCGGTTGGGTCGGTATGCTTGCTCTATGTTCGCGGATGAGGAGCGTAAGACAAACTGTTTCTACGAAGGTCTGAGAGATGACTTAAGGCTACTGCTCTCGAGGCCTATGACGCAGAGCTTCTTGACCCTGGTCAACACGGCTCGGTCTTTGGAGAAGGAGTTAAAGAATGTGCAAGCAAAGAAAATCTTGGGTGATAAGAAGACTGAGTTTAAGGTGCCAACTAGCTCAAAGTTTGGGTACCGTAAGTTCTATAAGAAGGCTAGGACTTTGGGTCCGGCTCCTTCTTCTGGTGCTTCTGGGGCGACTACGGGTCGTACCTCGGGCGCATGCTTTACTTGTGGAAAGCTGAGACACTTTACCCGTGACTGCCAGAGCGGACGTCCCAAGTTCAATAGGAAGCTGGGAGCAACATATGAAGAGAAGGGCAAGGCGGTGGAGTCAACCACATCCCATTATGCTTCGGCTCAACCTAGAGTTTATAATCTTGGCCAGCAGGAGGCCATCAAGCAAGCGGATGTGGTGACAGGTACAGTTTAAATTTATAGCAAGTTAATTTTTAAATACTTGTTATGCGCGTGTTACCTTACAACTGCTTGTATAGGATTTGTTTTGATTTGTGATAATGCAATGAGGGCACTCTTTGATATGGGAGCTTCGCACTCCTTTTTGTCCGAAGGATTCATATCACGCATCGGAGTACCTACTTCGATGGCGAAGGACAAACTGGATGTGTTTTTTCCTAATGGGTGTTCGATGCGCTCGGATAGAGTCTGTGGCGTGAAGATTAGTATTGGGAGTCAGGAGTTCCATTTGCTAGCGTCGTTACTGCCACTGGTGGAGTTCGACGTCATATTTTACATGGACTGGCTGTCGGAGCAGCAAGATTATATAGATTGCGGTCGCAAGAAAGTCAAGTTGGAAACAGGTCGTGAGATGACTTTCACGGGCTTGAAAGTATCGAGCAAGACTTTGATGTCTGCTCTTCAGGTGGTGAGGCAGTTCGTGCTGGAGCAGAGCTGTTTTTCATGCTAATGGAGGTTGCAAAGACTAAGCCTATGTTGGATAGTATTTCAGTGGTATCGGAGTACCCTGATATATTCCCTGGCGATCTTCCTAGAGCGCCGCCTCAAAGGGAGATAGATTTCACGATTGAGCTAGTGTCAGGTGCGAAACCTGTGTCACGCTCTCCGTATCGGCTAGCGCCTAAGGAGATGGTGGAGCTGAAGATGTAACTTCAAGAGTTATTGGAGCAATGTTATGTGCATCTAAGTTCATCGTATTGGAGCACACCGGTCCTTTTTGTGAAGAAGAAGGACAAAAGCTTGAGACTTTATATCGATTATCGAGAGCTGAACAAGCTAACGGAAAAGAACAAGTACCTGATCCGAAAGATTGATGATCTATTCGATCAGTTAGTCGGGTCATCGGTATACTCAAAATTAGATCTTAAGTCCGGTTATTATCAGCTGAGAATAAGGGAGAGTGATATCCCTAAGACAGCGTTCAGTACAAGATACGGGCATTACGAGTTTATGGACATGCCGTTTTGGCTGACTAATGCGCCGTCAGTGTTCATGAATTTGATGAACAGGATTTTCAGGGAGTACATAGACCATTTTGTGATCGTCTTCATCGACGATATATTAGTGTACTCGCAGTGTGAGGAGGATCACTTCAAGTACCTACATTTGGTGTTAGAGACGTTGAGGAGGAATCAACTCTACGCCAAGTTCTCCAAATGCGAGTTTTGGTTGTCCTCAGTGGCGTTCCTTGGTCATATAGTGAGTGGAGAGAGAATTGCGGTGGATCCGGCGAAGATTTTTGTTATACGTGAGTGGCTGTACTGTCTACGGTAGCGGAAGTCCGGAGTTTTCTTGGGCTTGCCGACTATTACAGGCGCTTCGTAGAGAACTTATTGTGGATAACATTACCCCTCACTACTTCGACGAGGAAGGAGCAGAAGTTCGTCTGGATGCCGGAGTGCGCACTAGCTTTTGAGGAGTTGAAGTGTCAGTTGAGCACGACGTCTGTTCTGAGTTCGCCGAGTGGGACCGAGGGCTTTGAGATCTATAGCTATGCTTCATGCAGTGGCTTGGGTTGTGTGATACTACAGCATGGAAGCGTTATAGTGTATGGCTCGCGACAGCTGCAAGTGCACAAGAGGAATTATCCGGTCCATGACTTGGAGTTAGCGGCCGTGATTTTTGCCTTGAAGCTGTGGAGGCTTTACTTGTATGGTGTGAAGATCGATATCTATACCGATCACAAGAGCCTAAAATATTTGTTTGGTCAGAAAGATCTGAACATGCGGTAGCGTAGATGGTGGAGTTCCTGGGGGACTATACATTCAAGATCCATTACGTGCCCGGGAAAGGCAATGCGGTTGCGGACGCATTGAGTCGCAGGGCCCCAGCGCTGGCCAACTAGTTGTCAGTCCATGACGAGCATTTGATTCTGGACTTGGAGGCATTGGATATCTCTTGTGAAGACAAGCAGACTAGTGTCAAAACGCTATTAAACTGGACTGAAGTTCAGTATGACCTGGCTGATCGCATTCGACAGGCTTTGGATGTGGATAGTAATATGAAGCAACTCATGATAGAGTCTTTGGATGGGTTAAATTCCCAATTTGTTGTTGAGGATGGATTGATATGGAAAGACTGTCGTCTGTGCGTCCCTAATATGGGAAAATTGTCGGTGGATTTGTTGTACGAGGCGCATCATACCAAGTATTCGATTCACCCGGGGAGCATGAAGATATACCGCGATGTGAAGAAATTATTCTGGTGGCCAGGACTTAAGAAGGATGTGGCAACGTATGTGGCGAAGTGTCAAACATGCGCCTTAGTGAAGGCGGAGTGCCAAAATCTGGGGGGATTATTGAAGTCCTTGCCTATTCCAGAGTGGAAGTTTGACGACATTCCTTTGGACTTTGTGCACGGGTTGCCAAGGTCGCAGAAGGGGAATGATGTCATTTGGGTGGTCGTAGATCGTCTGACGAAGGTGTTGCACTTCATTCCGCATAGGAAGGATGATTCCGTGGAGAAATCTGCAAAGTTGTACGTGGATAACATTGTACGGCTTCACAGTGTGCCCCGCAGCATCGTGAGTGACCGGGATGGGCGGTTCACATCCAATGATTGGAGTGTGGTGCAGCATATGTTGGGAACAAAGTTGAGTTTCAACACGGCCTTCCATCCGCAAACGGATGGTCAGACCGAGAGGGTCAATAGGACAATGGAAGACATGCTTCGCATGTGCGTCCTGAACTTTGGAAAGCAATGGGAAGATCACCTATACTTGGTGGAATTTGCGTACAACAATAGCTACCAGGCGAGCATACAAATAGCGCCCTTCGAGGCCCTTTATGGTAGAAGATGTTGCACGTCGTTGTCTTGGTTGGAAACGGGTGAGTCAAATTTGTACAAGTGCCAATAGGTGGAAGATGCAACATCATTGGTTCGAATGATTCGAGAGAGGTTGCTAATCGCTCAGGACCGACATGCTAAGTACTATAACGCCAAGCATAGGAACATGGAGTTTGTTGTCGGCGACTGGGTGTACTTGAAGATCAAGCCATTCAAGGGTGTCTCGTGGGTGCGGCGCTTGAAGAGGCTAGGCCCGAGGTACCTTGGACCATTTGAGGTTCTGGAGCGGATTGGCGAAGCAGCTTATCAATCGAGGCTATCAGTGGAGCATAGTGGTCTATACGATGTATTCCACATATCGGTGCTGTGGAAGGCGGTGCAAGAGCCTTCGCAAGTGATTGCGTTCGATCAAGTGTCGATCGATAATGGGTTGACGACGAAGGTTAAGCCTGTACGAATTGAGGACTCGGAAGTCAAGCGGCTACGCAACAAGGAGATCAGGATGGTCAAGGTTCGTTGGGACAATTGCGGCAGGGAGGAGCTCTCGTGGGAGCGAGAGTAGACCATGCTTGAGGAGTACCCGAAGTTATTCCACTTAGGTACCGTTTAAGTTTTGTATTTATCTTTCCTTTATGTAATTTTGGGGACGAAATTCTTTTAAGAGGGAAAGAGTTGTAATGCCCCGAAAATCAAAAAAGCGACGTGAGGCATTTTGAGCCAGGATTAGAATTTGTCAGGGGGCACACGGCCTTGGACATGGGCGTGTCCCAGGGGCGTGTCGTGCTCGGGTTCGACGATGGTCATGTAGTCGACAAATTTCAGTCGACGATCGTCGAGCAGCGAACACGGCCTGAGACACGGGCGTCTCCCGAGCCGTGTCCTTATCGGGTTGTTGGTCGAGTTGTGTTGGGGAGAAACGCGGCCTGGAGCCCAGACATGTTCGGGTATGACACTGGCATGTCATTTGGGACATGGGCGTGTCCAATACCCGTGTCTTTCACGGATTGGTGTTGGTCCTGTGTCGTTGGACGAACACGGCCCGCCACACGGCCGTGTACTGGATGACACGGGCGTGTCGATCCTGACACGGGCATGTCGAGAGCCCGTGTTCTTTTTGGGATGCATTGGTTCCGACGGCGAATGAGGAAAACAGCCCGGGACACGGGCGTGTCACAGGCCGTGTTCGGCCAAGATATTGGATTTCAAGTCTGGATCGTGGCTGTCTGTTTCATTATTTAGGATCTGACGGCTGGGGGTTGTTCTTGATGGGATATACCCGGGAATAGGGTTGTCAAGCCCTCATTTCTCATACTTAGACTCTTTCTAAAGTCTAGAGAGAGGGGAGAACAAGGAAGAAGAAAGGAGGCTAGATTCGGTCATCGACGGAGCTTCGGAGCTCCAAATCGCGAGCCGACTTCGGATCTACAGAGGCAAAGAGATTGTGGTACTTTTCATCTGCATAGATTTCCATGGCGCCAAGGAAAAATGCTACGGTAATGATTCTCATCCTAGGACATGTGAAGTCCTCTTTTCCTTTGCATAGGAAGTCCGCTCTCACGAGTTTGCGGCGAGTTGAGGTGTTCCTTCGGGTAGACATGAATAGTCCACATTGTGTATATGTAGAGCCCGTAATCGAGAACGGACATAGGCATGATGTGTGAAGCCTACCCGGACAAGTTGGTCTGGATCGGTGATGTTACATTGCATGAATGGCCGAAGAAGACTGTTGGGTAATGTATCCACAATTACCCGGATTTGAGAAAGCCTCCTGTCAAGCTAAGATGAATTCACAATGTATTTGATAAAACATTTTCAAGTTGTGCTTGCAGTTATTCCTCGCTAAGTGCACTCCAATGTCAGGGTGCAGTAGGTCAATATACACGGGTCTGCACGACGTAATCCCTCGTTGAGCAGATCAGTGTGTTGGCCTACGTGTACTCTCTCTATTGGAGTGTACTTATTTTCAAGTACAGGTCTGTGATACTGCCAGAGCAGACAAGGAGCAAGGATGGGTCAAAGAGCAGCTCATGGGTGGAAAGACGAAAAATCGTCTAAGTGTGAATCGACGAGAATCACCAAGTGATTCTCGCCGATTCGACGAGAATCACTGGCTGATTCTCGCCGTCTCTATCCGGCTACATCAAAGCGTGCGACTCTAGTGCTAAGTCATAATCGACGAGAATCACCAAGTGATTCTCGCCGATTCGGCGAGAATCACTAGTGATTCTCGCCGAATCATCGAGAATCACTGGCTGATTCTCGCCGTCTCTATCCGGCTAAATCAGAGCGTGCAAACAAAGTCAACATCGACGAGAATCACCTTTGATTCTCGCCGAATCGATGAGAATCATCTTTGATTCTCGTCGATTCGACGAGAATCACCTTCGATTCTCGCCGATTTTGACTTGGGCGATTTTCTGGAAACCGCTGGACCGGACCTTGCCGCTGACACTGTTTTGAACCGGAATTAGGGTTTCCTTAGGTGGGACCCATAACGGTCATAATGGAGTATTCTACCGTATAAATACACCTGTATTATTGAACAGTAAATAATAAAGAGAGACAAAAATTCAAAAAGAAGCCAAGCCGCGACGTGACCTAGATCGCAACTTCCGCTCCGCCGCCGCCGTCGCCGCTCGTGCAAGTTGATCGCCGGTCTTGATCGTGGTTTCTTCCAGATCTCCCGTCGACAGAAGCTTAGCCAAGCATAGCGTCTCACGTGTCTAACAGGAGATCCTTTGTCTCTTGATTCGTTGATCGGGAACACCTTCCCCGTCCGAATCGATCGAGACGATCGATCCTAGTGTGACCGTTGGAAGACCTTGCTAGCTTCTCTACGAAGTTTGAATCTCCAAAGTATAGCAGCCGCACACCGTTGTCGCCGCCGATCCCGAGAACCAAGCCGCCGCCCCTCTTGCCGCCGCCGGTTTTGGGGAGATTCTCTCCAAGAGAGATCTAGGGTTGTGGACTCTTCGATTGTCATCGAACAAAGAGGGACACCTTAGTCTCCAAAGTAGTTTGTATTTCTTGTACATTCTAGTTCATTTTTGTTGTAAAGGAACGTTGGTTCCTAGTTGTAAGGGATGAGTGCAACCCGTGTTGTGGGAGTGTTGTCTCCTACGTGTGGAAGGGTTCCTTCTGATAGTGCAAGGATTGAATTTCAATCCTGTTGGTGAAGAGACTGAGTCATCCCTTGTTGGGAGATAGGTCGAAGGGGGAAAGTGGATGTACCCAAATCGGGGAACCACTATAAATAACTTGTGTGCTCTATTTGCTGTGCTGTTCTATTTTCGTGTGCAGGTACAATTTTAATTCCGCAAAAAAAGCTGCACGTCACCTATTCCCCCCCCCATAGGTGAAGCTAGTTGACACTAGGTGGACTTTCAAGTGGTATCAGAGCCAGGTTACTCATCAAAAAGGTTTACACCTTGAGTAGAATCCTGCCACCAGTGTCAGAAGCATGGAGCTGGATCATGAGATCTATCCACTAAGACTTCTCACATGCACAAAGGAGTATTATCCCGTCTGGAATATGAGAGTGTCATATCACTTGGAGGATATCGATCCTCGAGCATCTTTCATCCTGGAAGAGGGTCCTTTTATTCCTATGAAGACCTCCGGCTCCGGAAGGAATATCCAAGTGCCCAAGTGTAATGCTGAGATGTCGGAGACGGAACTCTCATTATTTAATCTGGATAAGATGATTTGTCAGATTATCATGGAGGTCTGGTCTGGACCTTCTCGCTCTAGATTAGAAAAATGTGGGACAGCCAAATCTATATGGGTGATGATCTCAGAGTTGATGGGGGGATCAAAGAAAGATGGAATCTGCTGTCAACTAGAGGATGAAGCCTATGTGGGGGTCCTCGCCTCTGAAGATGAAAGCAAGGATCAATCGGACAGCATCAGAGCTCCAGTGTCCGTGTCAGAGACTGAAGAAGCCAGTGAGGAAAGCAGCTCTGATGAGGATGACACAACAGTCACTGGCGCTAGTGACAATAACACTGAAGAGCAGGTAACTTCTTCATCTTGCCCCGTCTCTCTTGAAGTTCCTGAAGACAGGAACTGTTTCCCTTCAGAAAATCCTGACTCCCTGAAGAGAGCCCTTCAGACAAGCAACCTACTTGTTGAGGAGCAAGCGCAGGAGATTGCTCGGCTGAAGATCTTTTTGGTTCTCCAATTGGCATCCAACAAGGTCAAGGACTCGAAAATCTCAGATCTAGAGAGTAGTCTAGAGAATGAGAAAAGGATAGTATCTAACTTTTCCAAGGTTGATGCTATGAAGAGAAAGGAAGAAAATGGGTGGATCTCCCGAATTATCAATTCATGGAGAAATGGGGAAACAGTATTCCGATCCCCCCACTTCAAGCAGGAAGGCTACTCATCACGCCTTCAGGTATGATCACAGGAATAATCGTGGTAACTGCAAGAGTGATCTGTCCTCTTGTGGAGACACCCATAGTGCAAGGGCCGTCATGGCCACCCATGAGAGAATACCTAAGGCTCATTCTGAGCCCTTTGTATTCTCGGCCACTGCCCCTACTCGGCATGAATCTGCTGGTATCAGCTCTCAGAACTCTTCTCTCCACCCAAGGACACAGGAAAGGGAGGTTAGAAGTCATGCTGTTAGTTCTCATGGGGCCTCAGGAAGGGGGCTGACTGAAAGGAAGGCACCACCTCCCAGGCCTTGTGATGCTCACCACATGCATTCCTTCCACCCTTCCACGTGTTATGGTGGAAGAGGCAATTTTGGGAGCAGATCCAGAATTATCCCGTTTGGACCTAAGCTCATGACTACCTCAGTCACTAAATCAGGTCAGAAACGGAGATACAATATTCACACGTGTTAGTGTTGTGGCAGGGTGGGACACTTTGCCATAGACTGTTGGCACAACCCCTCTGTGTCAAGGGCAAGGGCCTATCCACATCTCCTGGGCAGAGTTAGTCTTCCTAACAGGATTTCTGAAGGAAGGCATTCGAGTGTTTATGCTAACAAGAACCTAGGACCCAATATGTATTGGGTTCCTAAGGTAAAGTAACTCTCTTTTGCAGGGTAGTCTAGGTTCCCGTAAATATGATGAGAACTAGACAGTAGATGTATCAAGACTATATTGGAACAAATCTATGGAATAACAGAAGTGATATCTACCTGGGCATACTCACATTGAGCACCTGGTATGTTTTAACCAGAGGGGCTAAATGATAACTCTCATAATCCCAGGTACTCTTGATCAGCTCCAAGACTTGAGTCATATTGTATCGACATTTACATATATATATATTTATATATACATATATACACATATATGAGTGTACACCTAAGGATAGGTTAACACGGTAAATATAAACCTTAGATACATCAATAAAGATTAATCGGAAGTTCCACAGGTAGATTCGAGAACTAACATCTACAGGCGTAAATCAGTTCACTGAAAACTAACGAAGATACGTCATTGGAAATCTCGACAACTTACAATTGACATCAAGAAGTGTATGGAAACGCCCCGTTCAAACCCTAAATAGATTGGCTTTAAGAAATATATATCTATTTAGAAGATTTTTAAATTGCCTTGACATCAGAAGACTTCGAGAATGCTGCATGCCTCTTAACCTGAAGATTCCTATTAAAGAATCCCTTCGATATTGACTTAGACAAATTCCCACCGATCCTTAGCAAAGGGATCCCGTTAAAACCCGTTAAAACCCTGTTAAAACCTGTCGTTAACCCAAAGGAATCACGCCGACCCTTCATTTCTGCAGGAAACTTACCGTAGGACACTCGCCGAAGAAAACTCGCCGAATCTCCAAAGGAAACTCGCCGACTCTTCCCCTTCCGACGACAACCATAGGCAACTCTCCGTTTCTTCCGTCGACAACCGCAGGCAACTCGCCGTTTCTTCCGTCGACAACCGCAAGCAACTCTCCGTTTATTCATAGCAGAAAAGAGAATCGCGATCTTCTTCCGGTTTCCCGTCGTTTCCGTCGATTCTCACCTTCTACGCTCTTGGGTAACCACTTTCTCACCCTTACAGTGACTTACTGTTAGTGTATCTTCCCTCTTGATTCCTGATTAGGCGTAGTCTTAGGATTTCAGTCTTGCAATGGCTCCAAGGACAACTACCGGCTTGGTCACTGGTTGTGAGTTGGTTCGAACAGGGTTCTCACATGCTTCTGATGAATTCAGAAACATTATTATCATGCTTGAAGAGGCTGGACTCTCATTCATACTGGAGCACCCCTGTAAAATCTTGGACAAGGAAGTGATGGAGTTCTTCGCAACTGCCAAACTCCGGAATGAAGACTCTCTCATCAGGAGCAAGGTAGCAGGGGCAAAGATCAAGATGTCTGCAAGCAAGCTGACCCAATACTTGCAGCTCAGTAGCTCTGCGCAAGAGGATTATCTGGAGGAACAGGATAAAAACAGGACATTATCATTCTGTGGACTCGCTCGAGGAACTAGATCGATAAAGCGAAAGGATATGAATGAGGAGGGGAAACTTCTGTCAGACATCAATGGGAAAGTACTCATATGCAAGCCGGGCTCTCATGACCACATCTCTGCGGACATGTTCAAGATCCTTGTGGCAATTGTCTGCAGAAAAAGATTCAACTGGGGGGCATTGATTTTTGAGAAGATAAAGGACACTCTCAGATCTCCTAGTTTTGGCCGAATCATCAGTCTATATCTCAATCAGTTAAACGGAGATAAGTATGACATGAGTAATGGAGTTCCACTGCATTACTTGAAGAAAATGGACTCGAGCGTATTTGACAGATGGGAGAGACGCATTGGACAGGCTGCCGTGGTAGAGCAACAAGAAGCATCTCCAACCGAGGACGGAACTGTGGCTGATTCCGTAGTAATCCCCAGTGAAATTCTTGATGCACTGACTGCAGGAATTGAGGGGGAGCCTCTACCCGCTTATGCTAATATCGTATCTGACATCTCTCAGATAGCCAGAGATGCAGTGGAGGATATACAAGAAGAAAGTGAAGCTGTGCTGGAGAATGAGGCGGCCCTGAACCTGAACGATCTAGGAGCCCGAGGTGCTGTAGAGGAGATTGCTGACGAATGTTTGGAAGACGATGCAGATGAGAATGATTTCATGGACGATGAAGACGAGGAAGAAGGAAATGTGGGATAGGAAGCATTGGAGCCTCAGGACATCACTGAAATTCCATCTGACAAGCACACTCCTGAGATCGTTCCTGAGACAATTGGTGCAACAGTGGAGGGGGAGTCCTCTCAGCAGAGACTGCTTAGTACTTCCGAGAAATCTACAGAGGCAGCAAGTATTCCCCCCTTTGAGACTGTGCTCGTGTCCAGCTCTACAAGTGCATCTGCTAAAGAGCAAGGCCAAGGAGTGCCTCAGGATCATCCACTACGAGCTGATCTAGCCAATCACACCGTGAATGTCTTTCAGGGTATAGTGGATGAGCTCAAAGCATCTTTTGAGAAAGCTCAAAATAAAATGTTGAAAAGAATTAAGAAATCAGAGAATCTCATGCTCAAGAACATGGTGGAGATCAATCACAAACTGGACGTGATGGAAAAGAAGTTTGAAGATAAGTATACAGCGGCCGACCAAGCTGCCACTCTTCTTATGGACGGATTAAAAAGGAACACTGATACTCTCGCAATCGTAAATCAGAATGCTCATGTCGTAGCAAATAACATTCAAAAGTTTGATGGCAATATGGTAACTCTTAACACCAATCAACAAGCCTTGGTCACTGAATTCTCCAGGACTACAAAGCACATTGATGAGTCACTGCATTCTTATGCAAACTCCATTGCAGTCGAAGCCAAAAAGGGGGAGAAAGAATATATAGCTAAGATGGCCGAGCTTCAAGAAATCATCATCAAAAACTTTGAGCAGTCAAACACATATGTTTATGACAGTTGCTGGTGGATGCTCCAACAAGCATTAGGATTTAATATCCCTGAACATCCCAAGGGTACTCCTGCTCCTGAAATTAACACTGCGGCTGATGAGGGAGACAGTGCTGAAGAAGCTCCTTTAAGTGAAGCTGATGCTCATAGGGCTGCTAGGGCCACCTCCAAGGCAAAACTGATGGCAATGTTTGACCAAGGAGCCCTAGCAAAAGCCAGGGACAAGAGAAAATCTCAAGAAGGGACATCCAAGGAAACACAAGCTGAAAAGAGAATCAGATTGAAGGAGGAGGAAGTAAGAAACGAAAAGTGGAGTCCGGTATCAAAGAGTATCATCTTGGACACATTCTGGCTACAAGAAAAAGGAGAAATCAATCGGAACGACGTATACAGCCAGCATGAGTGGGAGCTGCACAAGACGTATGAAGCTAAATGGAACATCTTCTTCAGGACCAACACTGCGACAGATAAAGCTCCTCCACCCAGATACTATCCAAAGCCCAAGGAGTATGTTGAGAGGCAAAGAAAGAAGTTTTTGGCTCAGAAACATAAGGATGACCTAGCCAAATATCAATAGGCAGAAATTTATAGCTTGTCATTGTCTCATGAACACTTTTATCATTTCTTATTGTTATATGAACTATCTTGGAAATATATATATATATATATGTATATGAATTTATGATTGACTCAAGCTTTGATCTGTTTACCTCTATTTCCTTGTGCCGCATTTTTTTAAAAGTCTATATGATGTATATATTATCTGGATAGTGGCATTCATCTTAGCTAGTAGGATTTTGGCTTCGTCAAATAGGGGGAGATTGTTGGGTAATGTATCCACAATTACCCGGATTTGAGGAAGCCTCCTGTCAAGCTAAGATGAATTCACAATGTATTTGATAAAACATTTTCAAGTTGTGCTTGCAGTTATTCCTCGCTAAGTGCACTCCAATGTCAGGGTGCAGTAGGTCAATATACACGGGTCGGCACGACGTAATCCCTCGTTGAGCAGATCAGTGTGTTGGCCTACGTGTACTCTCTCTATTGGAGTGTACTTATTTTCAAGTACAGGTCTATGATACTGCCAGAGCAGACAAGGAGCAAGGTGTAACGCCCCGAAACTCAAAGGAGAAAAGGGGGACGTTTTGGGCAAGTTTGAGTTCTGGCTGCAGGCACACGGCCTGGGACACGGGCGTGTCCCAGGGCGTGTCAAGCCTGTGTCGACACTAACGCGGGAAGTCGACACTTTGGTCTCGACATTGTGTCGAGACTGGGCACACGGCCTGCGACACGGGCGTGTCGCAGGGCGTGTCGACCCGTGTCAACACTTAGCCGCGAAGTCGACACTGTGCTTTGACGAAGTGTCGAGACATGGCACACGGCCTGCGACACGGGCGTGTCGCAGGGCGTGTCAACCCGTGTCGGCACTCATCCCGCGAAGTCGACACTTTGGTGTCGACAATGTGTCGAGACATGGCACACAGCTTGCGACACGGGCGTGTCGACCCGTGTCTACACTTAGCCGCGAAGTCGACACTTTGGTCTCGACACGGTGTCGAGACAAGGCACACGACCTAGGACACGGGCGTGTCCAAGGCCGTGTCAACAGGTCGACGATCTTTGCTCGACGAAGTGTCGAGACCGTGTACACGGCCTGGGGTCCAGGCGTGTTGAGGTGACACGGGTAGGGATACGGGCGTGTCCTAGAACCCGTGCAGTGCTCGGGTTGATTTTGGGGAAAAATCATGGGGTACACGGCCGGCCACACGGCCGTGTCAGGTGGAACACAAGCGTGTTAGCTCGAACACGGGCGTGTTAGATACCCGTGTGAGGTTCTAGGTGATTCGATTTTGACGGCGAATGAGGCACACGGCCCTGGACACGGGCGTGTGCCAGGCCGTGTTCGGTCCAGATTGGGCATTTCAGCCCCGAATCAAAGCCGTTCGTTTCCTTGTTTTGAGATCCAACGGCTGGGGGATGTTCCTGAAGGGATATACCCGTGAATGGACTTGGAAAACCCTTACTTTTCATAAGTTTCATCTTCCTAAAACCTTAGAGAAAGAGGAGAGCCAAGGGAGGAAGAAGGAGCTAGATCCTGCCATTGGAGGAGCTTCGGAGCTCCGAATCGCGAGCCGACTCCGGATCCACGGAGGCAATGCTAGTGCGGTAGTTTTCATCCGATTACTTTTCAATGGCACCAAAGAGGAATGCAAGGGTAACGATCCTCATCTTGAGCATGAGTAGCTCTCTTTCTTTGCATAGGAAGCCCGCTCTCGCGAGTTTGCGGAGAGTTGGAGACGTTCCTTCGGGTAGATATGTGAAGTCCCCGTTGTTTAGAGTCCGTAAGCGAGAACGGACATAGGCATGATGTGTGAAGCCTACCCGGACATGTTGGTCTGGATCGGTGATGTTGCATTGCATAAATGCCGGAGAAGACTCCGTGCTATGGATTGTCTTTCGGGTTTTCTACGCGGTAGATTGCAGCAGGGAGCCTCGGGGATTAACCCAAAGGTGCACCCGAAAAACTGGGCGGATACGAGATCTTGCCAACTTGGGGGCCTAGGTGCCAATTAGTACATAACTGGGTTATGTAACATCGTACGTTCGATTCTCGGGCTTCGGGGAAGCTTAACCCGTGCCGATGATGTTTAAGTGTCGTGGCAAGTGAGCAACGGGTTTAGTGGGAACCGTTCCTGCGTTATGCCGAGGGAATAGAGGTTGGGTCTTTCGGTCGATGACATTAAAGTGTCATGACATGGGTTGTTGATGACATTAAAGTTTCGTAACGTTTGCCTAAAAGACGACTTTTGCTCACGAGTTATTGCCGTCCTAGAGATGGTGGTGCGTTAGCGGCTTAGACTGGGATCACCAAGAATGTGCCCTGAGAGAACGGGGCGTGTGGCCGTGCGAGCCAACGTCCATGATGAAATGGCTAGATGTAATTATTGCTCGCTTATGCTAATGAAATGCAGGGAAGGAGCATCGCCGCCCCGAGTTGGGGGCGGGATCGTTATAATTTGGTCAGCATTGCTGACCGTTGCCTTGTTTTGCCACCGTGCGGTGGTTTGTTGCTTGCAGGTGCGGCTGGACCAAGCGGTCAATAGCGGGCTAAAGCCCTTTTTGCGAAGCCAGCCCTCGAAGGCCCAAGTATAAGTGTTTATTGCTTTATTCATGTATGACCGGCCTGCGTGTCGTAGTTTGTAAAACATGTAATATTCAAGTGAAACATTTTGTAAGGCCTTAAGGTTTGTTTTGGGTATTTTTGTATAACATTCCTAATTTGTACTAGTGGACATTCGTGCTTTGATTGCTGGGTTCTTTGTCACAACTTTTATAAACTGCTTCCGCTAGAATGCTCTGTGTAGGACGTTGAGATTGGTTGGATGGTTTCCATAAGTAACCACCCGGTCTGTCTGTGGTATATGGCGTCGGGCCCCGGCCGGACCTACTGCTATATGCTATGTGACGGATAGGGGGTGTTACAAATTGGTATCAGACTACTAGTTTTGGTCGGGCTTAAACTGAATTCATGGGCGAATTCTTTTTAAGGGGTGGTGAGCACATTGTGTGCGTCATCGTTATAATGGTAAAAGAACCCATGAATGTCCACGTAGGAATGAAAATACTCGTGTTTGAGGAACCTGCGTGTTCCTATAATTGCTATTTGTAATATTTTGTGGTCGCTTAACAGTGTTTTGTACCACTATAGGTGACCAGAAGTGGTGTTGGGCCGTCAGAACGCCGAGTTTCTGAGGCTAGTAGTGCACCGGATGTTGCTCCCGCAACACCTCTGTCGGCTGAGAATATTCGATTGGTGGCTAAAGCGGTGTTGGCCGTGATAAATGCGCAGCCTGGAAGGCAAATGCAACAGCCCGCTCCTGTGATGGAGCAAGTACCTCTTCAAGAGGCTGATCCGAGGAGGGTGGAGCAAGTGGTTCTGGAACCGGTGGTGCCAAGGAGGGCAACTGAGAGGCAGCTGAAGCATGTAATGAGCTTTAACCCTCCGTTATTCTCGGGGTTGGGAACCCGATCTCAGGCTGAAGACTGGCTCTCTAGGGTGAAGAGAATCATGACAGCGACGGAGATGGAGGAGTGGCAAATGACCACCATCGCTACGTTCCTTCTGGACGGTGAAGCGAGGATGTGGTGGGAAGGATTGGAGCTGCACTTACTGAGGGGTAGGCAACTTGGTGATGTCTCGATGGAGGAGTTCTCGAGATTGTTCTTGGCTAGATACCTCCCTTCGACGCAGAAGATAGCGTTGGAGAATGAGTTTCTGAAGTTGGTTCAGGGTGAGAAGAGTGTGGATGAATATCTCCATGAGTTCACTCGTTTGAGTTGATATGCTAGCTCCACCATCGTGGATGAGGAGCGCAAGACTAATCGCTTCTATGAAGGCTTGAGGGATGAGTTGAGACTACTACTTTCGGGGCCAATGACGCAGTGTTTCTTAACCTTGGTCAACACGGCCCGGTCCTTGGAGAAGGACATGAAGAATGTGCAGGCAAAGAAAAGCTTGGGCGAGAAGAGGTCGGAGTCCAGAGTGCCAAACACCTCAAAATCTATGTTCCGAAACTGGAACAAGAAAGCTAAGACTTCGGGTCTAGCCCTCTCTGCTGGTGCTTCTGGGGCGACTACGGGTCGGACCTCGGGCGCATGCTATAACTGTGGGAAGTTGGGGCATTATGCCCGTGAGTGCCGTAGCGGACGCCCCAAGCCCGAGAGGAGGCCGGGAGCTACTTATGAAGAGAAGGGAAAGGCGGTGGAGTCGACCGCATCCCATTATGCCCTGGCCCAACCAAGGGTGTAAAATCTTGGACAACAGGAGGCCATTAAACAAGCTGATGTGGTGACAGGTACGATTTACTTTATAGCAAGTCAATTTCTTTAAATACTTGTTATGCATATGTTACCTTACCACTGCTTGTTTAGGATTTATATTGATTTGTGAAAATCCGGCACGAGCACTCTTCGATACGAGAGCTTCACACTCCTTGTCTGAAGGATTTATATCACGCATCAGAGTCCCTTCTTCGATGGCGAAGGATAAGTTGGATGTGTTGTTGCCCAATGGGTGTTCGATGTGAGCGGATAGGATCTGCGATGTTAAGATTCGTATTGGGGAGCAGGAGTTTGACCTGCGGGCGTCCTTACTTCCGTTGGTGGAGTTCGACGTCATATTTGGCATGGACTGGCTCTCGGAGCAGCATGCCCATATAGATTGTGGTAGCAAGGAAGTCAAGCTGGGAGCAAGTCGTGAGACGACTTTTACGGGCTTAAAGGGGTCGAGCAAGACGTTGATGTCTGCTCTTTAGGTGGTAAAGGCGGTTCGTGCCGGAGCAGAACTGTTCTTTACACTAGTGGAGGTTGCAAAGCCGAAGCCCGCGTTGGATTGTATTTCAGTGGTATCGGAATACCCTGATGTGTTCCCCGCAGATCTTCCTGGAGCCCCGCCTCAACGGGAGATAGATTTTACGATCGAGCTAGTGCTAGGTGCAAAGCCTGTGTCACGATCTCCGTATCGGCTAGCGCCTAAGGAAATGGCGGAGCTGAAGGTTCAACTGCAAGAGTTGTTGGAACAAGGGTATGTGCGCCCGATTTCTTCGCCTTGGAGCGCACCGGTCCTCTTTGTTAAGAACAAGGACGGAAGCTTGAGGCTATGTATTGATTATCGGGAGCTAAACAAGCTGACGGAGAAGAACAAGTACCCGATCACCCGAATTGATGATCTCTTCGATCAGTTAGTCGGGTCGACGGTGTACTCGAAGTTGGATCTTAAGGTTGGGTACTATCAGCTGCGTATAAGGGAGAGTGATATCCCGAAGACAGCGTTTAGTACGAGATACAGGCATTATGAGTTTACGGTCATGCCGTTTGGGCTGACAAATGCGCCGTCAGTGTTCATGGATTTGATGAATAGGACTTTCAGGGAGTACTTGGACCATTTCGTGATCGTCTTCATCGACGATATTTTGGTGTACTCGCAAAGTGAGGAAGATCACTTCAAGCATCTCCATTTAGTGTTGGAGACACTAAGGAGAAATCAGTTGTATGCCAAGTTCTCGAAGTGCGAGTTTTGGCTATCCTCAGTGGCGTTCCTCGGGCATATAGTGAGTGGAGAGGGTATTGCTGTGGATCCGGCGAAGATTGTTGCGATACGGGAGTGGCCTAAACTTGCTACGGTAGCAGAAGTCCGGAGCTTTTTGGGGCTTGCCGGCTATTATAGGCGCTTCGTAGAGAACTTCTCGCGGATAGCGTTACCTCTCACTACTTTGACGAGGAAGGAGCATAAGTTCGTTTGGACGCCGGAGTGCGCACGAGCTTTTGAGGAATTGAAGTGTTGGTTGACCACGGCGCATGTGCTGAGTTTGCCATGTGGAACCGAAGGCTATGAGATTTATAGTGATGCTTCGGGCAGCGGTTTGGGTTGTGTTCTACTGCAGCACGGAAGCGTGATAGCTTATGGCTCGAGACAACTAAAAGTGCACGAGAGGAATTATCCGGTCCATGACTTGGAGTTAGCGGCCGTGATTTTTGCCTTGAAGCTGTGGAGACACTATTTGTACGGTGTGAAGATTGATATCTACACCGATCATAAGAGCCAGAAATATTTGATAGATCAGAAGGATCTGAATATGCGGCAGCGTAGATGGATGGAGTTCCTGGGGGACTATACATTCAAGATCCACTACGTGCCTGGCAAAGGGAATGCGGTTGCGGACGCGTTGAGTCGCCGAGCCCCAGCTCAAGCCAATTGGATATCAGTGCATGATGAGCGGTTGGTGCGGGAGTTGGAGGCGTTGGAGATTGTTTGTGTGGATAGACAATCTAGTGCTGAAGCAGTTCTGAATTGGACTGAAGTCCAATATGACCTGGCTGATCGTATTCGGCAGGCTTTGGATATGGATGCTCATATGAAGCAGTTCATGGTAGAGGCTCTGGATGGGTCAAATTCCCAATTCGTCGTGGAGGACGGATTTCTCTGGAAAGACGGTCGTCTGTGCATCCCAAGTGTGGGAAATTTATGGGTGGAGTTGTTGTACGAGGCGCACCATACCAAGTACTCGATTCACCCGGGGAGCACGAAGATGTACCGTGATGTGAAGAAGCTGTTTTGGTGGCTGGGTTTAAAGAAGGATGTGGCGCTATACGTAGCGAAGTGCCAAACTTGCGCCTTGGTAAAGGCGGAGTGCCAAAAGCCGGGAGGATTTTTTAAGTCCTTGCCTATTCCGGAGTGGAAATTTGACGACATATCTATGGACTTTGTGCACGGTTTGCCAAGGTCGCAAAAGGGGAACGACGCCATTTGGGTGGTTGTTGATCGATTAACGAAGGTGTCGCATTTTATTCCGCATAGGAAGGATGATCCGGTGGAGAAGCTGGCAAAGCTTTATGTGGATAACATAGTACGGCTTCATGGTGTGCCCCGCAACATCGTGAGTGACCGGGATGGGCGGTTCACGTCCAATGATTGGAGGCTTGTGCAGCAAATGTTGGGAACAAAGCTGAAATTCAGCACAGCCTTCCATCCACAAACGGATGGGCAGACCGAGAGGGTCAATAGAACCATGGAAGACATGCTTCGCATGTGTGTCTTGGATTTTGGAAAGCAATGGGAAGACCACCTTTATTTGGTGGAGTTCGCATACAACAATAGCTACCAAGAGAGTATTCAGATGGTGCCTTTCGAGGCCCTATATGGTAGAAAATGTCGCACGTCGTTGTCTTGGCTAGAAATGGGTGAGTCAAAGTTGTATAAGCGATCGGAAGTGGAGGATGCTACTTCTTTGGTGAGAACCATTCGGGAGAGGTTGCTTATCGCTCAGGACCGGCAAGCAAAGTACTATAATGCCAAGCACAGGAACGTGGAGTTCGCTGTGGGCGATTATGTATACTTGAAGATCAAGCCGTTCAAGGGTGTCTCGCGGGTGCGGCGATTGAAAAAGCTAAGCCCGAGGTACCTTGGACCGTTCGAGGTTCTGAAGCGAGTTGTGGAAGCGGCCTATCGGTTGAAGCTTTCAGTGGAGCTTAGTGGTTTACATGATGTATTCCATATTTTGGTGCTTCGGAAGGCGGTGCAAGAGCCTACGCAAGTGATCGCGGTTGATCAAGTGCTGGTGGATAGTGGGCTAACGACAAAGGTCAAGCCCGTGCGGATTGAGGACTCGGAGGTCAAGCGGCTACGCAATAAAGAGATCAGGATGGTCAAGGTCCGGTGGGACAATTGCGGTCGTGAGGAGCTCTCTTGGGAGCGAGAGCAGACTATGCTTGATGAGTATCCGGAGTTGTTCCGCTCAGGTACAAATTTTGGTTTTGTACATGTCTTTCCTTTATGTAATTTCGTGGACGAAATTCTTTTAAGAGGGGTAGAGTTGTAACGCCCCGAAACTCAAAGGAGAAAAGGGGGACGTTTTGGGCCAGTTTGAGTTCTGGCTGTAGGCACACAGCCTGGGACACGGGCGTGTCCCAGGGCGTGTCAAGCCTGTGTCGACACTAAGGCGGGAAGTCGACAATTTGGTCTCGACATTGTGTCGAGACTGGGCACACGGCCTGCGACATGGGCATGTCGCAGGGCGTGTCGACCCGTGTCAACACTTAGCCGCGAAGTCGACACTGTGCTTTGACGAAGTGTCGAGACATGGCACACGGCCTGCGACACGGGCGTGTCGCAGGGCGTGTCAACCCGTGTCGACACTCGTCCCGCGAAGTCGTCACTTTGGTGTCGACAATATGTCGAGACATGGTACACGGCCTGCGACACGGGCGTGTCGCAGGGCGTGTCGCAGGGCGTGTCGACCCGTGTCGACACTTAGCCGCGAAGTCGACACTTTGGTCTCGACACGGTGTCGAGACAAGGCACACGGCCTAGGACACGTGCCTGTCCAAGGCCGTGTCAACGGGTCGACGATCTTCGCTCGACGAAGTGTCGAGACCGTGTACACGGCCTGGGGTCCAGGCATGTTGAGGTGACACGGGTAGGGACACGGGCGTGTCCTAGAACCCGTACAGTGCTCGGGTTGATTTTGGGGAAAAATCATGGGGTACACGGCCGGCCACACAACCGTGTCAGGTGGAACACGGGCGTGTCAGCTCGAACACGGGCGTGTTCGATACCCATGTGAGGTTCCAGGTGATTCGATTTTGACGGTGAATGAGGCACACGGCCCTGGACACGGGTGTGTGCCAGGCCGTGTTCGGTCCAGATTGGGCATTTCAGCCCCGAATCAAAGCCGTTCGTTTCCTTGTTTTGAGATCCAACGGCTGGGGGATGTTCCTGAAGGGATATACCCGTGAATGGACTTGGAAAACCCTTACTTTTCATAAGTTTCATCTTCCTAAAACCTTAGAGAAAGAGGAGAGCCAAGGGAGGAAGAAGGAGCTAGATCCCGCCATTGGAGGAGCTTCGGACCTCCGAATCGCGAGCCGACTCCGGATCCACGGAGGCAACGCTAGTGCGGTGGTTTTCATCCGATTACTTTTCAATGGCGCCAAAGAGGAATGCAAGGGTAACGATCCTCATCTTGAGCATGAGTAGCTCTCTTTCTTTGCATAGGAAGCCCGCTCTCGCGAGTTTGCGGAGAGTTGGAGGCGTTCCTTCGGGTAGATATGTGAAGTCCACGTTGTTTAGAGTCCGTAAGTGAGAACAGACATAGGCATGATGTGTGAAGCCTACTCGGACATGTTGGTCTGGATCGATGATGTTGCATTGCATAAATGCCGGAGAAGACTCCGTGCTATGGATTGTTTTTCTGGTTTTCTACGCGGTAGATTGCAGCAGTGAGCCTCGGGGATTAACCCAAAGGTGCACCCGGAAAACTGGGCGGATACGAGATCTTGCCAACTTGGGGGCCTAGGTGCCAATTAGTACATAACTGGGTTATGTAACATCGTACGTTCGATTCTCGGGCTTCGGGGAAGCTTAACCCGTGCCGATGATGTTTAAGTGTCGGGGCAAGTGAGCAACGGGTTGAGTGGGAACCGTTCCTACGTTATGCCGATGACATAGAGGTCGGGTCTTTCGGTCGATGACATTAAAGTGTCGTGACATGGGCTGTTGATGACAATAAAGTGTCGTAACGTTTGCCTAAAAGACTATTTTTGCTCACGAGTTATTGCCGTCCTAGAGATGGTGGTGCGTTAGCGGCTTAGACTGCGATCACCAAGAATGTTCCCTGAGAGCACGGGGCGTGTGGCCGTGCGAGCCAACGTCCGTGATGAAATGGCTAGATGTAATTATTGCTCGCTTATGCTAATGAAATGCAGGGAAGGAGCATCGCCGCCCCGAGTTGGGGGCTGGATCGTTATAATTTGGTCAGCATTGCTGACCGTTGCCTTGTTTTGCCACCGTGCGGTGGTTTGTTGCTTACAGGTGCGGCTGGACCAAGCGCTCAATAGCGGGCTAAAGCCCTTTTTGCGAAGCCGGCCCTTGAAGGCCCAAGTAGAAGTGTTTATTGCTTTATTCATGTATGACCGGCCTACGTGCCGTAGTTTGTAAAACATGTAATATTCAAGTGAAACATTTTGTAAGGCCTTAAGGTTTGTTTTGGGTATTTTTGTATAACATTCCTAATTTGTACTAGTGGACATTCGTGCTTTGATTGCTGGGTTCTTTGTCACAACTTTTATAAACTGCTTCCGCTAGAATGCTCTGTGTAGGACGTTGAGATTGGTTGGATGGTTTCCATAAGTAACCACCCGGTCTGTCTGTGGTATATGGCGTCGGGCCCCGGCCGGACCTACTGTTATATGCTATGTGACGGATAGGGGGTGTTACACAAGGATGGGTCAAAGAGCAGCTCATGGGTGAAAAGACGAAAAATCGTCTAAGTGTGAATCGACGAGAATCACCAAGTGATTCTCGCCGATTCAACGAGAATCACTGGCTGATTCTCATCGTCTCTATCCGGCTACATCATAGCGTGCGACTCTGGTGCTAAGTCATAATCGACGAGAATCACCAAGTGATTCTCGCAGATTCGGCGAGAATCACTAGTGATTCTCGCCGAATTGTCGAGAATCACTGGCTGATTCTCGCCGTCTCTATCCGGCTAAATCAGAGCGTGCAAACAAAGTCAACATCGACGAGAATCACCTTTGATTCTCGCCGAATCGACGAGAATCACCTTTGATTCTCGCCGATTCGACGAGAATCACCTTCGATTCTCGCCGATTTTGACTTGGGCGATTTTCTGGAAACCGCTGGACCGGACCTTGCCGCTGGCACTATTTTGAACCGAAATTAGGGTTTCCTCAGGTGGGACCCATAACGGTCATAATGGAGTATTCTACCGTATAAATACACCTGTATTATTGAACAGTAAAAAAAAGAGAGACAAAAATTCAAAAAGAAGCTGAGCCGCGACGTGACCTAGATCGCAACTTCCGCTCCGTCGCCGCCGTCGCCGCTCGTGCAAGTTGATCACCGGTCTTGATCGTGGTTTCTTCCAGATCTCCCGTCGACAGAAGCTTAGCCAAGCATAGCGTCTCACGTGTCTAACAGGAGATCCTTTGTCTCTTCATTCGTTGATCGGGAAGACCTTCCCCGTCCGAATCGATCGAGACGATCGATCCTAGTGTGACCGTTGGAAGACCTTGCTAGCTTTGCTACGAAGCTTGAATCTCCAAAGTACAGCAGCCGCACACCGTTGTCGCCGCCGATCCCGAGAACCAAGCCGCCTCCCCTCTTGCCGCCGCCGGTTTCGGGGAGATTCTCTCCAAGAGAGATCTAGGGTTGTGGACTCTTCGATTGTCATCGAACAAAGAGGGACACCTTAGTCTCCAAAGTAGTTTGTATTTCTTGTACATTCTAGTTCATTTTTGTTGTAAGGGAACGTTGGTTCCTAGTTGTAAGGGTTGAGTGCAACCCGTGTTGTGGGAGTGTTGTCTCCTACATGTGGAAGGGTTCCTTCCGATAGTACAAGGATTGGATTTCAATCCTGTTGGTGAAGAGACCGAGTCGTCCCTTGTTGGGAGATAGGTCGAAGGGGGAAAGTGGATGTACCCAACTCGGGGAACCACTATAAATAGCTTGTGTACTATATTTGCTGTGCTGTTCTATTTTCGTGTGCAGGTACAATTTTAATTCCGCAAAAAAAGCTGCACGTCACCTATTCCCCCCCCCCCCCATAGGTGAAGCTAGTTGACACTAGGTGGACTTTCAAAGACTCCGCGCGAATGGTTGTTTTTTTGGTTTTCTACATGGTAGATTGCAACAGGGAGCCTTGGGGATTAACTCCAAGGTGCGCCCGGAAAACTGGGCAGATGTGTGATTCTGCCAACAAGGTGGCATGGGAGCCAACTTGCACATAACCAGGTTATGTGAAGTGTGTGATCGAATTGGGACTCGGAGAAGTTTGACCCGCGCATATGGCTTAATTTGACGTTGCGGTGTGAGCAATGGGTCTAGCGGAACTGTACCCGCTCTATGTCATTCGGTTAAAGAGACTTAAAGGTACTTGGCACTTGCTGTTGGCATAGATGGAGGGTCTTAGGCAGTGGCTAGAAATACCAAATGCTCACGATTTATTGCCGTCCAAGGGGCGGTTGTGGGACCGTGGTATTGACCAGTTTCACCGAGAATGTGCCCTGAGTGCACGGGGTGTGTGGTCGTACGTGCCCACGCCTGTGATGAAGTATTTTTACACTATACTGCTTGGTTATGCTAACAACGTGCAGGGGAAGGAGCATTGCCGCCTCAAGTTTGGGGGCAGGATCGTTATAATTTGGTCAGCATAGTTGATCGTTGCTTTTGTTTGCCACCATTGCGGTGGATTGTTGCTTGCAGGTGCTGCGGAGCCGAGCGGTAAATAGCGGGCTAAAGCCTAAGTTGTTGTGCCGTCCCTCAAAGGCCTAATTATTGAGTGTTTACTTGTTTTATTCATGTGTGACCGACCTGCATGCCGAGGTTTGGAAAACATGTAAATTGAGTAAACAATTGTAAGGCCCTAAGTCCATTGTACTTGTGTATTGTACGTATATTCCTGTTGGTTTGTGTAGTGGACATTCATGCTTTGTGGCTGGGTTCTTATTTTGTAACATTTAAATTGCTTCTGCTAGAATGACTCTGTATAGGACGTTGGTTATTAGTTGGATGATTTCCATTGAGTAACCTTCCGGTCTGTCCATGGTATCTGGCGTCGGGCCCCGGCCGAACCTATTGCTATATGTTATGTGACGGATATGGGGTGTTATAGGATAACAGCGGACGTTGGAGCAAAGATGTTACAGCGGCGATGCAGACAGCAGTGACATCTAGGGTGGGATACTCTGCCTCTCCAAGGATTTGCTAACGTATCATGTCATACAACTCAGGAATTCGAAGAAGATAATACACAACCAGAAGCTCCTGAAAGTATTTGTGTTACTCAGCGAGATCAATAGAGAAGGGGCAATTTTGGAAAATTTTGGCCCCGAGAGCCTGAACTTGTTGGTAAGCAACAGTCGGAGACATGAAGGGACGAGCAAAGAGGTCTGCATACAGAGTATAGATGCGAGACGTCTGAGCTCCCTTGGAGTAGAGAGCGTCAAGATGGAGCCAAGCGGCCTTGACCGTTTCATCATGACAGATGACAGGGAGGGATTCATCAGAGAGGCTGTTAGCCAGTCATGTGCGGACAAGAGCATCGCTGGCATCCCAATCATCAAAGAGAGGGGAATCATGCGGAGGAGGGTCATCAGTGAGATGATGGCATTTGCATTGAGAGCGGAGAAGGAAGGTAAAGGAGAAACTCCAATCTGGGTAGTTGGGACCGATGAGTTTGGAAGCGGTGGCAAGGTTACCAGAAGGAGTGGGAGGTGTAGGAGGATGAGCGACAACGAGAGTAGTGGTGGTAGGGATATCAGAGTTGGCCATAGAGGAGAGCAGCACGAAGAACAAGCCGCATGGCTAAAGAGGAGGAAGCAGCGACTAGCAAGCAGGAGCGGATAGAAAAGGAGGCCGCACAAAGGGAACATGTCGCGGCGATTTAGGAACAGGTCGCAGGGACTAGAGAATGGGAGAGGCGAGAAAAGGAGTCCGCACAAAAGAGAACAGGTCACAGAGACTGAGGAACAGGTCGCGACCACTAGAGAGCAGGAGTGACTAGAAAAGGAGGTCGCACAAAGGAGAACATGTCGCGACGACTTAGGAACAGGTCGCGGCGACGAGAGAGCGGGAGAGGCTAGAAAAGGAGGGGCAGAGAGGATGCTCACACAAGGGAAGAAGAAACCGTGCGAACAGGGCATGATAAGAGAGGAAACAGGTCGCGAGAACAGGTCGCGTGAGAAGAGGAACAAGCCACGCGGACAGGGAGGTCTCAAAATATTAGGAGGAAAAGATCGAGTCTGATGATACCATGTGCGAACAGAAAAAAGTAGACCGGAAAGTTGGAGTAACAAAACTTTTATTTTCCAAAAAGGTATCTATTATAAAGGTATAGCCTCCCATTTATATAATGAAGGGGATGAGAGAGATTACAAATAAGCAATGTGCGACTAAAAATTACAAGTATATGCGGCTTTACAAATAGATAAATCAGAGAAGTCGTGCGGTTAGACAAGCCGGCTAACCACCCAATCACCAATAGTAGGAGAGAACAAGCGCCACAGAGAACAAGCCTCCACAGGAGACCGCTAAACCTCCTGGTCTCCAAGTCGCCTGAGACAAACCGTCAGACCGTTGGGATACCAAACAGAAACAGCCCGGCAGACAAGCCGACTAGGATAAACAGCCAGACTGCCCGGCCTCCGCACAGCAACAGACCGCCCGGCCTCCATACTGCAACAGATCCCATTTTGGCAAGGGACATAAGAAACTTAGTTGACCAGTCAACCCACTCATTTGACCAAGTCAACACCCCCAAGTCAACCTTGGTCAAACCAAGCTCAAAATGGGAAGAAAGTCAAGCCCAACTTCAATCTAGTTGGGCGAGACCCAATTGTGATGGCCCACTAGCTACAATAAGTGAGAATTACCTAAAGAGATAATCAAAATCTAGAGGTGGTGACTAGGAGAGAGAAAATGAGGGTTTCATTCAAGGGAGGAGAGAGAAAGGGGGAATAATGGTCAATGCAAAGAGGCTTCCCCATTCCTCTTCCCTAAGCCTCCATTCATCTCCCCTGACCTTAGGGAGGAATTTGTCATCAATTCCAGGCATAGGGGAGGGCACCCATTTACCATGGCCGAAAATTTCCTTCATGGACATTAATGTCCATTCAAGGATCGTCTCTCCCACTCCCCAAAATAACCCATCCATCAGTTTTAAAAACTCTCAAGCAATCAAAATAAATCTTTACATCACTGGTTTGGGTGAAGGATTGAGAATTCGGCCCTGAAAAGCTTGGAGATCGTCAGCCATGGCACACCATTACCAAACTCGCCACCAAGCCCGCCTACATGTCTAGTCCTCTTCCTTCCCTCTGTGCTAGCTTTGTAGATCTTTAGGAGGAGAAATCGGGCTCTATCGAGCCCGATCAGTGAGAAAAAATGAGAGAATTCCATGAAAATTCAACCTCTCGGGTTCACCGGAAACGACCTCTTAGGAGGTTGTGCTGCCGTCAGGCAATAGCCACCACCTCAACGGAGGTGGTGATGGCGGTGGCCGGCCGGGGAGGAGGCTGGTTAGCCGAGAAGATGAGTTTCAAAGGCTCCATGATCAAGCAATCCTGGCCCTTGGCTCATCGGGGATGATGACCAGGGGCTGTTGGATCGGGTTGATTAGATAATGGCAGGTCGAATTTTTAATATATATATATATTATTTCATTTTGTCACATTTTAATAGTCATATGTTTTTAATTAATAATAATAGCTATAGGCATTTTCTGTAAATGTGTTCAACATAGAAAACTTAGCCCTTGGTGTCTAGTTTAATAAAAATTTGAATCAGCTCATTTGAACTACTGGATTTTCCTCGGCACACGTTTTGGTGCATGGTGTCCAAAGGCTAACCAAAAATTGAAATGAGTGCCCCTAGTGGCTCACTCAGTCAAATGGACTGAACAATTTGACCATAGGCTGGTCTAGCCATGACCTTCAACATATCCAAAAATCAGAATTTTTGTACATAATTTTCCTATCGTTTTTGCAATAATTTAATAATCCATACTTGTGAGTAAAATAGGGTTTATGGACCTCAAGTTCTCTCAAACTATGATGTATGACAAGAGGGGTTATTATAAGGCCATGAAAAAAATATTAGCCCATTTGGAGTTGATTTGGTGGGGTAACTTGATGAACAAAGTTGACCACCTAGGGGTAATATGCCTACTTCTTCAAAAGTGCACATTGAGGGGTTGAGTGGTCAACCATTCAACTATCCAAGGTGAAACCTTGGTCACTGCCATATTATCTCACTAAACACCCTTAGGAATAATTTAGGAGTATTTAGGGTTGATATGCCAAGAAACTCTATATCAAACCTTAGGGCTGCCTTTTAGGGTTAGTGAAGGATATTGGGCCACATCTCCAAGTCTTGGATCAAGACTTTGTAGGTGATTTCATTGGGTGGAGAAACACCATGGACAATTTAATTAGAATTTTATGAGTAATCCTCCCCCACAAGTCACTTAATATTTAGGATATGAACTTTTCCATCAAGTGCAAAACACATGTCTATACAGTATTGAATGGTCATGAAACTTGGGCAATGGGCTTATATTGATGTTATTTATATTTACAAATTTTATTGTAATTTTTGGATGAAGAATTATAGTACATTCATTGTAATTCTAGAAATTATTGATTAGAGAAATAATTTGTTTCAGGATAAACTGAGTACTGATAAATTATGAAACTTGGCTAGTAAGCCTCTTAGACCAATGTAATACCATGTATTATTGCAATTTTTTGAAGTAATTATGCAGTGGTTCCTTCACAAAGTGCCATAGGTGAAAATTTTATTCATTAATTTGTTTATGTGGCAAAAAGAAATTAGAAGATTATGAAATTTGGGTAGTGATATTTTATGTTCATTATATACCTATGGTAATTTTATTATAATTTTTGGATATTAAAATCTTATAGTCTATTTGTTAATTATCATTTTGATCAACAAGTTTATATTTTGATTTATGATAGAAAACTTTTTTGGAAAATCAGGAAATTCATACCTTGTTGTTATTTAGTCAATAAGAGACTGAAAATTTTGGTGAGATCATTACATATCAGAATTTTATACTGCATGTTCAAAGTCATAGGATGCATGATTTTAGGAAAAATTATTAAAAAGCTGAATTAATTAGGAAAAATACCAAATTTCGGATTTGGGCTCAGCATGTCATGGTAGACCCATAGAAATAATCCTAAGGTTGTTGACAAAGTAAATTAGAGTATTCACCTTCATACACATAAGCTGGTCAGTTGGTCTGCATAAAGTGAATTGAAGTATTCAAGGTAAAAATGTGGGACTCACATGGGGACAATATAATGGGTGCACCTAGCTTGGGTGGAGTCTTGATGAGGTCACCCTTAGGGCTAAATGCTAGGTAGCCTGGGTACCAAGGAAATGGAGTTGTGCTCGGGGCTGATGAAGTTTCGTCTTCACCCTGAAAGTAATAAATCAATTAGGGTTAGCTTAAGAGTAATGTGGGAAGGAATTTGGTTATAAGTAGTTACCCATAAAAGTAAGCTCCTTGAGAAAGGGAGCTTTGAGGTTCAACCCATTGTAGCTCCTAGTGCCCTCGAGAGCCCTTCACCGAGTATGCCCTGGGCAATCCAAGGTTAACCCTAAACTATAAGAATAACCAGGCTGAAAGAGTAACCAATAATAAACCACCGTCACGTACACTCACCCCATCATTTCGGGAGGATAGTTGGTTTAGATTCACGAGCATTGGACACTGTGTTTGATAGAAGTGATGGATTAGATTGGTGAGCCGATGGCTCGGGAGCTCTTTTATAGCATGGGTGCATGTGCATTAAGTGGTGGGTCCTTGTTATTAGATGGTTGTTCACACCGATGTCGATACATTGACTCGGCAAGTGTAAGTGTTCACTTAGCCCATAAAAGACTAGTGGTTTTGCCAGTACTAGTACAAAAGACTCTATAGCACCTGACTATGGGTGCACCGAGTAGTACGCAGGGTCTAGGATGTGTAGTGTGATTACCGACATAGGAGTGGGGATACCCAACCCACTGCCTCTGTTTGCCACGACAGGAGGTACCCTAGAGTTTAACTAACTCCAAATGGGGGAACTAAGGTCAGTGTCTTCATTTCTTACATAACATTGCATAAAACCTCTACCCTTAACGCATAAATTATTATGGGATCTTTCATACGTTAGGCCTTGTAAAATGTTCTCTTAACTTATTAGTTTGTATGAGCATTCTAATAAGTTATGGTTACTTTCTTTATGATGATTGTACAACCCCGTATCCGGCGAGTAGGTCGCCAGGAACCAGACCAGCCGGTTCAGATTGCCCAAGCAACCGGCGAGCTCAACAGAAAAATCTGAAGGCAGTGGGCGAGCTCGGCAGGGAAAGCCAAACTCGAGCTCGGCATTCGTCGCAACCCCAAGCTCGGCATTGGCCGAGCAAGGCCCGGGTTTCATCGAGCTGAGCTCGATTAATGATGGAAGATCGAATGGTTGGTACCGTAGCCATCTCGCACTCGCCCTATGGAGCTCGGCAGATAGTAGGCAAGCAGGACCTTCAGGGGTCGCCGAGCTCCCCAGCTCGCCCAGACCTACAAGGTACTTTTTACTATTTTGCCCCCGCCGGTCTGCCTATAGCCCTTCAAAACAGCGGAGTTTGGCTGTTGGCAGACCCAGCCAGGGGTATTTTGGTAACTTCAGGTCAGTTTAGTTTGGTTATTGGCAGTTCAAATACTGAAATCTATAAATATGACCCAAGGGGTACCCCAGAAGGCACTCATCTCATGCTCTCTTGCTCTAGCTCTTAAGTGCTTTGTGAGGATACCTTAGCTCGGACTTTGGCTAAGGAGGGGAAGCGCTCTCAGATCTTCCGGGTGTGTGGTGAGTCGTCCCCGCCGAGCCCTTGGGTCAGTTCTTTCCAGTTTTCCTTGTTATTTTGCTTGCAGCAGCGAAGTAGGTGCGCGATCAGTCCTTCCCCACGGGTGAACTCCATAGGAGACCGAGAAATCGGTTTCAACACTTTGGTGCGGTGAGCGTGGAAAGTGATCAGCACAGAAAAGCCCTCAGTGAGCTCGATGATAGGAGGACAGGGATCTGACAGGTCAGACTCGCTACCCCCCTCCCCCCCCGCCTCTAGCCACGGTGGGGATGTTCGAAGACTTCAGGAGCGAGGTGCTGAACCTCGTCAAGTTCGCACTAGGCACGCGGCCCGAGTGCTCGACTCCAGCTGTCCAGATCGCCGCCGCCCCGGCCGTGGGCGAGGACGCCACCGGAAGGCGAGCTGGGAAGGAGGTCATCGGGGAGGGCTGGGGTGCGAGATCCCCGGCCGTGTGTTGTTCCTCGGCTCGGTAGGTGGAGGCCGGCTCGGCGAGCTGGGCTCGCGAGATGGGTCAGTTCGCCCAGTGGGGGGAGGCAACCCCTTCAGCGACTTGGTTTCTTCTGCTCCGATTCCAGAAGGGTTCAGGGAACCCGAGATGTCTTACTACACCAGAAAGAGAGACCCGGTCCAGCACGTCCAATGGTTCGAGGACGTAGTCTCAATCCGGCAGATGTCAGACAACTTCAAGTGTCGACTCTTCGCCATCACTCTCAAGGAGAAGGCGAGGCAGTTGTTCCATCAGTTGCCGGCTAGCTCCATCTATTGCTTCGAGGACCTACGTCGAGGCTTCATGTTGAGGTTCACTACTTCGAAGAAGAGGAAGAAAGAGTCGGAGTCCCTATTCCACATCAAGCAGGGACTAAACGAGACCCTGGGAAGCTATGTTGACCAGTTCCAAGAGGAGGTCACCCAGGTCCAAGAGATGTCAGGCCATATCCTGATGATGGCTTTCACCCTGGGGCTGCAGTAGGGATTCTTCAGGATGGGACTAAAGAGAGTTCCCCCCCCCCACACTGCTATAAAGAGCTGATGGAGAGGGCGGCGAGAGAAGTTGACAGGGAGGCGTCAAATCCGGAGTTTGCCTGGAAGCTGGCCAGGTGGGCCACGGAGGAAGAGAAAGTATCGAGAGGCAGAAAGGTGTAGGAAGAGAGGAGAGTCGAACCACGACAGAGGGAGCAGAGGCAGCTCCAGGGGCAGTAGCAGCCCAGGTGGGGGCGATAGGAGCAGGATCGTCGATTGGGCTGGAGGCCCGAGTGGCAATATCATGGGCCACGGAGAGGGTACCAAGAAAGGGACCACCACCAGGGGGCCAGGGTCAGTTCCACCCCCCGGGTTGGAGGCAGGCGCAAAGGCCTCCCCGCCCCGATCAAGAGCAGGCTATGGCCATAGCCCAAGGAGAGAGGAGGAGAGTGGTGCGAAGGAGGAGGAGAGAGGTCAGGGTGGAGTTGCCCTACTGCAACTTCCACCAGGAAGAGGGGCACGCCACGGCCACGTGCCTGGAGTTTCTCGAAATGAGAGGGAACAGGGAGCAGCAGCAGCAGTAGGGGCGTCAGGAAGTAAGGATCGAGGAGGTCCTGCCTCGGGTAGATGAGGACCGTTGTGAAGATCGGGAAGATGTTGGGACCTGAGGAGGGATCAGAGTGATCCACGGAGGGGTGGGGGTAGAGGCCTCTCGGAGGTCAAGCCTCCACACTATGTATCGTCGGAGCGTTGGCTCCACCTCCCAGACCCCACCTCCGGAAGAGAGGATTACCTTCACCATGGGAGATATTTCGGATCACGAGGATCCATTTTGTGATGCGCTGGTCATCAGGACCGCCATCAAAACCTTCACCTTCTCCCGGATCCTCATCGACAACGGAAGCTCTGTCAACGTCATCTTCAAGAATGCGTTTGACGCAATAAAGGTGGAGGCGAAGAGGGTGTTGTACACGTATGGGCCTTTGTTTGGGTTCTCGGGGAGAGGAAGGAAGTGAAAGGAGGAGTAGAGATCCATGTCTCCCTGGTGGGCAGTCCAGAAGCTACAGGTTTATCATCGTGGATTCCCCCAGCAGCTACAACGCCATCTTCGGGAGGCCCCTAATCAGCGCCTTCCGCTACATCCCCTCGTCTTTCCATCAATGCTTAAAGTTCAATGCCGAGGGGATCAAGGTCTGAGTTCGGGGTGATCCCAAGGTAGCAAGGGAGTGCTACGTCACCGTCGTCAACTCCATCTCTTGGCAGGAGGGAGCCGAGGAGATGGAGCGAAGGATGGAGAAGGCGGAGCAGGAGACTAGAAGGGAGGAGATGGAGGTAGAAGGCCTTACCGAAGTAGAGGTGGCGGAAGAGGTTTGGGAGGAGTTGGCTGAGGCGATGGCTGTGGGGGAAGAGATGAAAGCGGAGGCTTTAGTACCAGAGGAGATGGATGTTGAAGAGTGGGTGGAGCAGTCCAGGCTGGAGGCTGCGGAAGAGGTGGTGGAGCTGGAGGTCCTCACCCTCGGAGGCAGGGTGGAGAAGGTCCGCGTCAGCGGGGGGCTGACCCCAGAAGCCCAGGGCAGGATGCTGGAGTGCATCCAGAAGTACGTGGACATCTTCACATGGAGCGTCATAGAGATGCCAGGGTTTGATGCAGATGTGGCTTGCCATTGCCTCAACCTGGATCCAGAAGCATGCCCCGTCCAACAGAAGAAGAGGTCCATGGCGGACAAGCTGGCCGAGCCCATCAGGGAGGAAGTGGCAAAGCTCCTCAAGTTCGGCTTCATATCCGAGATCCAATACCCCCGCTGGGTATCCAATGTAATCATGGTGAAAAAAGGAGCTGACCGGTGGCATATATGTATAGATTTTTCCTTGCTTAATAAATCATGCCCTAAGGATTGTTATCTCTTGCCTCGGATCGACGCGCCGGTTGACTCAACCGTCGGTTTTTATGTAATGAGTTTTTTAGATGCATTTTCAGGTTATCACCAAATCAGGATGCACCCCCCGGATGTCAATGACATCTCGTTCATCACGGGGGACGGGTGCTACTGTTACAAAATGATGCCCTTTGGGCAGAAGAATGCAGGGGAAACCTACCGGAAAATGATGGACAGGCTCTTCCGGGAACAAAAGGGGTGGAACCTGGAGGTGTACGTGGACGATCTCATGATCAAGAGTCAAGATGTGGACACTCACCTCCGGGACTTGGAGGAGACCTTCACCACCCTGTGCAAGTACAAAATGCGGCTAAACCCCCTGAAGTGTGTCTTCAGGGCCAGCAGGGGAATGTTCCTGAGATATCTCCTCACCCCCGTAGGGGTCGAGCTGAATCCGGACAAGGTCAAGGCTATCATGGAGCTGGGGTCTCCACGGAATACTAAGGAAGTGCAACTGCTGACGGGAAAGCTGGCAGGGTTGATTCGATTCCTCTCCCGGGCCGGGGAGAAATGTTCTCCTTTCTTCAAAACTCTGAGGGGGGGGGGGGGGGGTCAAAAGTTCAAATGGACCAAGGCGTACGAGGAGGCATGCCAAGCTCTCAAGGTGCAATTGACACAGGCTCCGTGGCTCCAAGGGCCTAAGGAGGGGGAGGTCCTGTTCTTATATCTCAGGGTTAGAGCAGAGGCTTTGAGCTCCGTCCTGGTGCGTGAGGAGGGGAAGAAGCAGCTCCCCATATATTACGTAAGCCGAGTCCTAAGGAAGGTCGAGCTCCAGTATCCAATCTTGGAGAAGTTGGCTTTCGCCCTGATCGTATCGGCCCGAAGGCTCCGGCCCTATTTCCAGGCACACTCCATCCGAGTGGTGACTGACCACCCCCTCCGAAACATCTTCGAGGGGGTGGAGCATTCAGGCAGGTTGGCCAAGTGGTCGGTGGAGTTGAGCGAGTGTGACATCTCATTTGTACCCCGCCTCTCGATCAAGGCTCAAGAGATGGCCGACTTCTTGGCTGACTACGTGATCGAGGTGGCGGAGGAAGAGCTCACTCGCCCGACACCATGGAAGGTAAAAGTAGACGGAGCTTCAGGGAGGCATTCCTTGGGGGTGGGCGTGATCTTGGAGAGCCCCTAGGGAACTAGAATTGAGCAATCGGTGGTGGTGCACTTCACCATCACTAACAATCAGGCCGAGTATGAGGTCGTGATAGCAGGGCTGCGCCTGACCAGAGAGCTGGAGGTGTTGGACGTGGAGGTCCTCACTGATTCTATGGTGGTATCTTCCCAGATCAACGGGGAGTTTTAGGTGAGAGAACCAACCCTGCGATTGTACTTGGACAAAGTGAAGGGAGTTATTGGTACATTTGAAACTTTCTCCATCCAACACGTGCCTAGAAAAGAGAATGAGCAGGTCGATCAGCTCGCAAAGCATGGTCCCCAGATGGGTGGCACCATTACCGACTTGTTCTTCCCTTCCATCGAAGAAGGAGAGCTCATGGAGATCGATCAACACTCCTCGTGGATGGACCCGATTGCAACTTTTCTCTCCACGGGGGAGTATCCGGAGGGGGTGGACAAGAAGAAGCTCAGATACAAATCAGCCTACTACCTCCTCCAGGACGGACAACTGTACAGGAAGACTCTCTCAGGGATGTTGGCATAACCGAGAGGGAAGTGTAGAGGATCTTGGAAGATGTCCACTCCAGGGAGTGTGGGAGTCACTCCGGGAGTCAAACCCTGGAAGGGAGAATTGTTAGGAAAGGGTACTTCTGGCCGACCTGGGCGGCGATGCTACTAAATTTGCAAGGTGTCACAAGTGCCAGACATTTTCCACCCTCCAGCTCCAGCCGGCCCAACGTCTCAAAAGCATCATCGCCCCCGGGCCCTTCATAATATGGGAAATGTATTTGGTTGGACCGTTCCCCCAGGCCAGTGAGCAAAGAAGATTCTTGTTGGTAATGATCGATTATTTCTCTAAGTGGTTAGAGGTGAAGGCGCTGGCCAAGGTGACCTCCCAGGTCATCAGAAATTTTGTGTGGGGGAGATCATCTGCCACCAGGCTTCCCCAAGCCATTGTCACGGAAAATGGGCCTCAGTTCTCCAGCGCAGAGTTCACTAGTTTCTGTGAGCAGCTTGGGATTGACCTCAGGTTCGCCTCGGTCCACCACCCCAGGAGCAACATGCAGGTGGAGGCCGCCAATAAGATCATTGTTAACCTCCTAAAGAAGAAAGTGTATAATTTGAAGGGGAGCTGGGTGGAGCAGCTTTCTGCGGTCCTCTGGGCCCTGAGGACTACCCCCAACACAGCGATAGGGGAGACTCCTTTCAAGCTCTCCCACGGGTGCAAGGAAGTACTCCTCATGGAATTTGAAGTTCAAACACCCCGAGTCGTTGCATCCAGGGAAGGAAGGGAAGAATGGCAGACCGAGAACGAGGAGGAGTTGTGGCTCTCCCTGGACATGGTGGAGGAGCTACGTGACCTTTCTGCCATCAGGAAAGAAGAGGTGAAGAGAAGAATGGCCAAGTACTTTGACAAGCACGTCAGAGTGAAATAGTTCGTGGCAGGGGACTTGGTCTTGAAGAAGGTGGATGCGGCAGGAAGATCGGTGACCGTGGGAAAGCTCAATCCCAGCTGGGAGGAGCCATTCATTGTGAAAGAGGCATTGAGATCAGGAGGGTATCGACTCCAAAATGTGGAGGGCGAGACCCTGAGTCTCATCTGGAGCGGTGACGATATAAAACGTTTTTTCCATGAAACATGTAAGTCATATTTTGTTCTTAATGAAATTTATTGGTATGATGATTGAGCTCCAGCAAGTTGTACAGTAAAAAGAAGGACTTGATCCTATGACCTCGAGCATATCCCATTGTCAGGCTCTCACCTAGCTGACAGGGCAGGAAGTCACTCGATGGCATCAACTCTGGACCCCGAGCAGATCCTGCTGTCAGGCTCTCACCAAGCTGGCAGGGCAGGAAGTCACTCGGTGTCAACCTTAGACCTCAAGCAGATCCCAATGTCAGGCTCTCACCTAGCTGACAGGACAGGAAGTCACTCGATGGTGTCAACTCTGGACCCCGAGCAGATCCCGCTGCCATGCACTCACCTAGCTGGCAGGGCAGGAAGTCACTCGGCGGCATCCTTAGACCTCGAGCAGATCCCGCTGTCAGACTCTCACCTAGCTGACAGGATATGAAGTCACTCGATGGTGTCAACTTTAAACCCCGAGCAGATCCCGCTGCCAGGATCTCACCTAGCTGGCAGGGCAGGAAGTCACTCGGTTTCATCCTTAGACCTCGAGCAGATCTCACTGTAAGGCTCTCACCTACCTGACAGGACAGGAAGTCACTCGATGGTGTCAACTCTGGACCCCGAGTAGATCCCGCTACTAGGCTCTCACCTAACTGGCAGGGCAGGAAGTCACTCGGTATCATCCTTAGACCTCGAGCATATCCCGTTGTCAGGCTCTCACCTAGCTGATAGGACAGGAAGTCACTCAATGGTGTCAACTCTAGACCCCGAGTAGATCCCGCTTCCAGGCTCTCACCTAGTTGGCAGGCCAGGAAGTCACTCGGTGTCATCCTTAGACCTCGAGCAGATCCCGCTATCAGGCTCAAATCTAGCTGACAGGACATGAAGTCACTCGATGGTGTCAAATCTTGACCCCGATCAGATCCCGCTGCCAGGATCTCACCTAGCTGGCAGGGCAGGAAGTCACTCGGTGTCATGCTTAGACCTCGAGCATATCCCGCTGTCAGGATCTCACCTAGCTGACATGACATGAAGTCACTCGATGGCGTCAACTCTGGACCTCGAGCAGATCCCGCTGCCAGGCTCTCACGTATCTAGCAGGGTAGGAAGTCACTCGGTGTCATAGATAGACCTCGAGCAGATCCCACTGCCAGGCTCTCACCTAGCTGGAAGGTCAGAAAGTCACTCAGTGTCATCCTTAGACCTCGAGCAGATCCCGCTATCATGCTCTCACCTAGCTGACAGACAGGAAGTCACTCGATGGTGTCGACTCTGAACCCCGAGCAGATCCCACAGCCAGGCTCTCACCTAGCTGGTAGTGTTGGAAGTCAGTCGAGGAAGTCCTGCACTCTCCAGATAGTGTCTGACAAGCTTGGATTTTCTTCTAAGAATGAGAGAGGAGAGTTCGGCATAGGCGAGTCCGGGCTCGCCAGTTCGGCTCGGCCTCGGCGGATGGCGAGCCGGGTCATGGGACCTCGCTGAAGGGATGCTGATCCCGCCAAGATGCTTCTCCCCCGCTTTGTTTTACTTGAAAAAATTTGGTGGATTTGGTCATGTATTGATGAGGTCATGGGTAGCTCACGAGCGAGCTGGGGGTGGCACGCCCAGTATGGCTGGTAATCCATCCCTGGTCAGATAAGAATTGGCGAGCTCTCATAATGCACTCCCACACGAGCCCTAACAATTACCCTACTCACAAAACCTATCTATGCGAGGTCGCCAAGGGAAGGGATCGCGAGCGAGCAAGACACAGCCAAGAGAAAAAAGATAGAAAAAATGAAGGAAAAGTAATCAAGGTTATAATCAAAACGAATTCCATTGAACAGTAAGGTTTATAGAGGGAGCTCACCTCGTCGAGAAAACAAAAAAGAAAAGTACAGTGTCAGCACTCCCCCCCCCACCCCCCACCCCCGCCAGATTTTTGGTCCTCCCCTCCTTCGCCTGATAGGTCCTAGAAGCCATTCCCGAACAACGCGTCAAGACTAACTTCCTTCTCGTTGGATGGCGTCGCCGGGAACAGGCTCGGAATCAGGTCCCGGGTTGAGATCTCCTCGTATCCCTCCACCAGAACTCCAGTGTCCTTCAGCATCTAGAGGGTGCACTCGGCGGCCTGGATGGAGTTGATCTGCAGCCTCTCGGCGAGGTCAGCCTCGCCAAAAATCCTTGGCCTCTTATAAGGGATGATAGGATCGACGCTGTCGGCCGCAAAGAAGATTTCAGCCTAGCGGCGCACCTCTCGGCCAAGGTTCACGTTCTCCTCCATCAACTTCGCATTTGCCCCCTCCAGCTCAGTAAGGCGGGTGCGTAGCTGGCTGATCTCCTCCCCCTGCTCGGCATTGCGAGCCCGCAACTCCCCGGCGGCCTTGGCATCCTGATGAAAAAGGAAAGTTCGTTAGAAATAGTGTAAAACATTCTAAGTAAAAGAGGGAAGAGGAGCGTGATACTCACTAGTCCGCCGGTGACCTGGGCGAGAAGACTCTCAGCGATGCCAAGCTGCCTCACCTGGTCGGCCACCTTGTCTTTGGCGACGTCGTGGGCCTGCTCGGCTTTTTGAAGTTCATTGCTGAGGCCGAAGCTGCGGCGGACTAGCATGTGGTAGAGCTCCATGGCGCGCAGGTGGGCTTGCAGGCCCTCATGGCCGACCTGCTACAGGTTCATGCCCTTGTTGGCCTCGGTGTCCTCCCGACCATAGAGGCCGAATCCGAGAGCATAAGCGTGACCAGTGGCAGGCTCGTGAACATGACAGGAGTGGTGGAGGGTGGAGATGGACACCTGGTGGGCCAGCTCGTCCCACCGCACCAAGGGCTCGCCTGCCGAGTCCTTCCACCACCCCCCAAAGCTGAAGAGGGGGTGTTCTTTCAGCGCGCTGCACTCGCGGGCTGTCCTCTTCGTCGAAGAAGGTGGAGAGCCCGCCGCAGGAGGAGTAGGGGCCTCGCCGCCCTTCCGCCTCTTACTGGTGATTTACTTCAGCAGGATCTCCGGCGACGCGTCGGGAACGATTTCGGGGGAGCTCATATATTTGGGGCTGGGTTGATGTTATTGTTGTTGTTTCCCATGCGGAGCCAGCTGGGCTCTCTCATCGTTTTTGGTAGTTGTTGGCGGTGTGGCGGGTTCGACCTCGCATCCTCAGGTCGCCTCTTGCTGGAGGAGGGTTGCGAGAAGGCCGCCTCATCTCGGCAGGCCGCCGCCGCTGCCTTCTCGCGAGCGAGCGTGTCCGGGTACAACCCCGAATCCGCAAATAGAGGGTTCATAAGGATCAGCCGCTCTCCTGCATAATTTAACTTAGAAAAATTTCCTTGATAAATACAGCGAGTTGAGTAGCGGAACAGACAGTACCTTCGCCGGGCAGGACAGGGAGAACCGCGTCGAGGCCCCTTCGCAGGAAGGCAATCTCGAAATCTTTGTGGAGGAAGTATTTGTGGAGGTCGACATCGTTGCCGGACACGGTGGGGGGTGGTAAACCTCCTCGCCTTTCTGATATGGTGAGTACGGGATGTTGCCGAGATCGTCCTTGATAAAGGCGATCTTGGTCATTCAGTTGTGATTCTTGTTCGCGATCTCGCGAACCTTGATCATCGAGCCCCGAAATAGGCGATCCCATCCGGCGTCGCCTTGTAGGAAAAGAGTTTCCCGAATAAAGTCAGGTTAAACTCTATCCTTTCTCGGTGCAGGTAGCTCGCGAACGCCACCATCATGGCGATGGCGTTGGAATTCAACTGCGCGGGCACTGTGCCATAATACTTTAAAATCTGTCGGATCTCTGACCAGAGGGGGAGGCGCAGTCCCACCTCAAAATGCGAGATGGGGAAGGCAAGCTCATCTTCATAAAAGGTATTGATGGCCTCCCCCTCCCTTGGCCGGCATGCCTCGAAGCCCGGCGGCACATGGTCTCTAATTAACTCACCGAGCTTGGCCTCGCTGGTATACCCCTCGAAGAAGCGCGCAGGCAGGGGGACCTAGGAGGCGAGTACCGGTCAGCTCGGCAGGGGCGCCGTTTTCTATCTACCCAGGCCTCGCGCCCCTCGCCCCCAGACTACCGCATGCGGAGGAACTCGCGGATCCGCCCCGAGTTCGGTTGTACCGCTGGGTGGCCCTCATTGATTTCATCCAGGAGCCGGGAGTAAGACAGCAACTCGCCATCCTAGCCGCCTTGCACCTCGTCAGCAAGCCGAACATAGTCTCGCTGCAGCGCCTCGTTGACATCCTGCACCTCGCGCAGGCCGCGCACGAGCTTCTTGAAAGTTTGATTCCCCTCCTCGTCAGCTCGTCACGGTCCACTTCAGGGCCCAGGTAGGAGTCCATCGAGTTCGGGGATGGGAGGGGAGAGTAATGAGCTGATCGCAAAGACTCCTCAGCCGCGGACTGGCTGGGGGGACCTGCGAACATGGAAACATCAATGATCAGGAGCAACTCTAAAAGTGCACAACAGTAATGTAAGGCCAACCATACCTGATGAGCTCGGCAAGTCCAGGGAAGCACGGGGAGGGATGAATCTCAAGTCCTTCCCGCGGCCTGGGCAGTGCGTTCCCGGCGAGAGGAGGTCGAACCCTAGGATGGGGATGACCTCCACAACTGCCCCCGTGGCCGCGAGAGGTTGCTGGGGGGGGGGGGGGGTAAAAGAGTGAACTAGCAAGCTCGGCCCCAGCGAGCCCAGCCCCAAGGCCCTGAAGGGAGGTGACGTGTCCCGGGGGCGATTCTCTTGAGTTCTAAACCACGGGTCCCTAACTATGTCCTTGGCTCGCGGGGTGGGGTCTCACGGCGTGACGCCTCCACCACCATCCAGCTGGTTGTCTGGGCCGTCGCGGACATCAACAATGTTTTTTCCCTTATCAGGGGAAGGCAGATTAGAGGAGTCGGCGCCATGCTCCAGGATTATCGTCAGGTCGGCGAGGATGGGCTCGGTAGTTGGTGGAAATAGCTTCGCCCTCTTAGCGGGGTCAGGCTTGGCCGAGTCGCTCTGCGGGACAGCGAGTGACACCACCGTCAGGGCAGCTATGGAAGCTGAGGAGGCATTGCGGGCCCTGTTAAGGCATTCTTGAATCTCCTTCGGGATAGGCATCACGACAAAGTTAAAGCAAGGGGGATGGCAAGAGTCAGATAGATATGCAAGTGTATTTATATAGCCGTAGGTGGACCCCACCAGAAGATTCCTTCTGTCTCACCGCACACTCGTCGGACACTTAGGGTTGGATGTTTCTTTCGGAGCTTTAACAAGCTCAAAAAGAGCGGAGATTATGTACAACCCCGTATCCGGCGAGTAAGGTCATCAGGAACCAGACCGGCCGGTTCAGATCGCCCAAGCAGCTGGCGAACTCAATAGAAAAATCTGAAGGCAGTGGGCGAGCTCGGCAGAGAAAGCTGAACTCGAGCTCAGCATTTGTCGTAACCCCAAGCTCGGCATTGGCCGAGCCAGGCCCGGGCTTCGTCGAGCTGAGCTCGACTAATGAAGGAAGATCGAATGGCAGGTACCGTAGCCAGCTCGCATTTGCCCTACGGAGCTCGGCAGATAGTAGGCGAACAAGACCTTCAGGGGTCGCCGAGCTCCCCAGCTCTCCCAGACCTACAAGGTAATTTTTACTGTTTTACCCCCGCCGGTCTGCCCATATCCCTTCAAAACAGCGGAGTTTGACTGTTGGCAGACCCAGCCATGAGTATTTTGGTAACTTCAGGTCAGTTTAGTTTGGTTATTGGTAGTTCAAATCCTGAAATCTATAAATAGGACCAAAAGGGTACCCCAGAAGGCACTCATCCTGTGCTCTCTTGCTCCAGCTCTTAAGTACTTTCTGAGGATACCTTAGCTCGGCCTTTGTCTAAGGAGGGGAAGCTCTCTCAAATCTTCCCGGTGTGTGGTGGGTCCTCCCCGCTGAGCCCTTGGGTCAGTTCTTTCCCGTTTTCCTTGTTATTTTGCTTGCAAGAGCGAAGTAGGTGTGCGATCACCCGTTCCCCAAGGGTGAACTCCATAGGAGACCGAGAAATCGGTTTCAACAATGATAGTTAACTGTTTTACCTTTACTTCATATTACTGTTTCCATTGTGTCGTCCCTTTACTTTTTATTCTTTTACATTCCTACTAACATTGTGATAGATACATTTTTAATATATGTTAGTTAGGACCACTATCACCTATTTTTACTTACTCTCCACTTTCAGTACCTTCCACTCGTCCTCCCCCACAGAGTGTCTAGGTGTCGCAGGCGGGGAGGAGGGGGACCAAGACTTGGTTTAAACTAATAGCCTGATGGGCATAATACCAGGGACTCCAGCTGGGGGACAGGCTACAGCACCAAGAGAACCAGCACATCCAGGAGGAGGTGAACCCGCCTAGTCCAGGTGTCGCAGCAGCAACAACAATCATGGGATCCGTGAGTGAATCTTCCGCGTGCGTTATGTAGTGAGGATTATATATACTGGGTAGGAGTGTTGTTTTCCTCTTCCCCCCTAAAATTAGGAGTAGTGTAGGGATTGGCCAAGTTCAATCTACTGAGTAGTGTAAAATTCTCAATCAAGTAAAAGGTAGAATTCGCCGTATATAACTGCTAGTCTGGGTCAACCCATCGATTATATGCCAGTGAGTCTAAGTAGGATTTGTCGTGTATGAAAATTAGCCTAAGGTAATTTCATCGTATATGACAGTTTATGTATAGACAAATTCGTTGAATATGACATTTAGTTTACGTTTACAAATTCGTCGAGTATTGTGGGGTTAGCCTGATTGAAATTCGTCAAGTATGGGTCTTAGATTAAGTCTAATTCATCAAATAATATAGGTGTTGAGTGGAGTCAGATTCGTTGAGCAATCTCGACGAATTTGCCGAGTATTAGCCTTTGGCGTTGAGTGTAGTCTTAGTGTTGAGTGATTCTTGAGACAAAGGCAAATTCGTCGAGTATTCACAATGCATTCTTCGAATGCTAGCCTTGGCATTTAGTAATTTGGCCTTGGCGTTGAGAGCGTCGAGTAGTCTGTGAGACTAAGTCAAAAGCGTCGTGTAATCTCGATGAATTCGTCGAGTATTGTCAGTTGGCTTTGAGAGCGTCGAGTGAAGGCATTGAGTGAAGTAAAATCGTGGAGTTAAGTCCAGGCGCTGAGTGGACTCAGCAAGGCGTCGAATATACTCGACAAATTTTCGTGGACTTGGTTAACTTCATCGATTCGTCGAGTATCATGGTAATTATGCTGAATTGTTGAGTATCGTTAAGACGGTTGATTTTCCCAAGTATAATTCGTTGTGTATCTACTGTATTCGTCGAGTATACTCGACAAATCAGTTTGGACTTAGTATTTTCTTGTCGAATTGAGTCCAATTCGTCGAGTATGGGCCTTAGAGTGAATTTCGGGATTTTCTTCCTTCTTGTTATTGGAGAAGCCCGGTGTTTTGGTTGGGGTTTTATAGGTGTATATGGATGATTAGGTGTGGCTCATGGTTGGCAGTGGATAAAGGACCACCAATCTAGTGTCGGCTCGTGAATCATTGCACTTGGTGGTTTGTGGTGTTTTCTCATGGATTGTTGGGTTTTGTTGAACCTTGTTGCCACCACCACAGTGCCTTTTTGAGATGTTTGGACTATTGGGTTGTGTTGGACCTTGTTTCTACCACCACGGTGCCTTTTTGAGATGTTTGGACTGTTTGGTTGTGTTTGACCTTGTTGCTACCACTCTAGTGCCTTTTGATATGTTTGGACTGTCGGGTTGTGTTGGACATTATTGCCACCACCACATTGCCTTTTTGAGATGTTTGGACTGTTGGGTTGTGTTTGACCTTGTTTCCACCACCACAGTGTTTTTTGAGATGTTTGGACTGTTGGGTTGTGATGGACCTTGTTGCCACCACCGTAGTGCCTTCTCGAGATGTTTGGGTCTGTTAGTTCGTGTTGGACATTGTGGCCACCGACTCAAAACCGTTTTCACTAGTGTTAATGATTCACGTATTTAGAGTTGTTCAGTCCCTTTCTTCTCATTGTTTAGACATATGTCTTTATGCTTACTTTTGCAGATATTCTCGAAGCATGACTTCATTTCGCACTTGGTGCAATTTCCTTACTCTTGGACTTTTTAAGTTAATAAATCATAACTGTTTTATTTCTCTTTTGTTGTGGTTTGGCAACTTTCCGGTTTGGGTTGGTAACGCTTAAACTCCTTTGCTTTCTTTTACTGATGATCTTTTTACAACTTGTATTTCTTCCTGAGGTATTATTTTCTTTGGAATGCCTCAGGTTTGGAGCAGTAGCCGGTTGAGCGGCTAGGGTTGGTGGTTGTCGGTTTTCTGCTATTGTTACAGTTGTCTTCTGCACACTAGTTTGAGGTAGTGTTGTTGTTCTATTTTTAGTTCAGACATACTTGCTTTTCCTTTTGGTGGGTTAGTGTCAGGTTTTTGACGCCCACCAGAGCTTTTATATTGTTAAGAGATGATGCAGGTCAATGGGTCCGACGGATTATACTACGCGCTTTTGGGTTTGACAATTACCCATTAGATTCGTGGCGTGCGGGATTTCTCTAAAATTCTACTGAATATTCAACCTATTGAGCAACACACAAAACAAAGGGACGCTACCCCTTTTGTAGATTGAATAATGGCTATAGGCCAATGTTTGCTCAAGCGAATAGGATCTACCCAATCCTGAAAATTAGCAATTCAAATTAAATTTATCCGCAAGCATTCACAAGACCAACACGAGAGGATCCGAACTAAAATAGCGATATAAACAAAAGTCCAAATTCAATCCCCAAATTAATTTAAATCGAGGTTAACCAAATCCATAGAAATCGAGGAGAAATCAAGGATAATGAATCTGATTTCTACTAGCGTTCACGAGATCTACCAGATCCTATTTTTACGAAAATATTCGGAAGGAACACGGTTTAAAAAATCAGATTTATTTAAGAACTAATTTCAATATAAATCAGAACAAATTACTATCCTTCTATTCCACCAAGCCTCGCAAATATTATAGAAGAATTCACACTAAAGAGGTTTAGAAAATTGTTACCCAATCCCAAGAGATCTGTCCATAATAATTAGTGGAGGAAGCGCTCATGACGGTGATTGATTCTATTTCCATGCAAATCCACGGATCCGCACCGGATGATGAAATTACAAGCCGTTCTCATTTGCAGGAAACCCTAGGAGAGGGAGAAACCTTGAAAGCCAAAAATTATTTTAGTGGAGAGAGAAAGGGTGGCCGGTTTTTTGGAAGGGGAATATGGTGGTCGGTTTGGTGTTTGGGAGGGAGGAGAGGGCTCGGTTGGTGGTGGAGGTGGGTGGCCGAAATTTTGAAGGGGATGGAGAGGGTGTCAGCTAGGAGGTTGGATAGGGTTTGCCGAAACTCAAGGGTGAGGTGGTGGTCGGGTTTAGTGAAGAAAGGGAGGGGCTGTTTGGTGGTGAACTTCAGGAGGGAGGAGGGGAGGAGAGGCCGGGAGTTGAGAGGGAGAGGGGGGGGGTGGCCGACGGCCAAGAGAGAGGAGAGAAAGGGGAGGGCCTAACCTGACAAGGAGGAAGGAGGGGGAAATTCAATTTTGAATTCTATGTTTTCTTTTCATTCATCAATTACCAAATCCTTCATAACATGGACTTATATAGCCTACACCACTCAATCTCCTCCATTCAAATAAAATAAACACATGATGGTTATATGTACTCATCATACACTTGACATAACAAATACAATAATAAATGCATGAAATAAAAACACCATTGATGGTTATAGGTACCCATCATACATGAAATGAAATAAACCCTTAAAATAAAATACTTTAAAATAAAATTGATAAACAATATATAATTATAAATATTTATTTTATAATTATATATTTTTATTTGATGGTGACGGAGGACGTCGAGCAAAACATGTAACGGTGGCGGCATTGACGAAGAACGTCGTAGTAGAATCCCAACCTCGATCTCTCGGCATAGTTCGTCCTAATCAATGAACTCTCTATGTCGGAGATCAATGGCCGCATTAGCAACGTCGTAATCAATCCTCCCCCACTCAAAATTACTCATCTCTAATGAGTGGCCTGTGAGGGGAGAATAGTTAAAAGAAGCAGCAACACGGGGCAAATCTGGCCCTACTATCCATGTCGTAGTAGCATGAACATCCCATAACAATGAGCACCTGGCAGACATAGAAACAACAAGACTTTAGAGGAAACTCGAATGGGTGTCAATAAAAATTAAAATTACTTGAATTTTATCATCCGGTTCAAGATCCAAGGAGTCCACGTAGAAAATAGACGTGGTAGAACTAACACTCCCCAACCCAAGACAACATTTAGTGGAAGGAAAAAACGAAGAAGAAAACCACTCAGGTGGAAAAGAGACGTACAGTAAAAAGTCCGAAAATTTGAAATAAAGTGAAACACCCTATGCTTTATAAAAATCCGAAAGAAAAGCATGAAATTCGAAGTTCTACATATCCCCGGATGGGTCGGCATTCCTACATATTAAATTATTAACGGAGCCAGAACGCATCCGCTCTGGGTGTAACGCCCCGTAAGTTTAGTTGACAGATTTCATATGCTTGAGGGGCGTTACGTTGGCTTTGACCGTTGTTCGAGCATGGTTTTTCCCGCGGTCTTGCGAGTGGCTGTTTTGGTAGCCGAGTTGCATGATTCCCCAGCAAACCAGAGTCCAAATTGGGACTCGGTGAGGCCTCTTAGGAATGCGTGCACTTGTTCGCGCCCGGGTAAAGTTGCTCAAAATGAGTTGCTGGTACAGGAAACGAAAAAAGGGGTAAAAAGTTCTTAAGGCAAAAATGGTCTAGGACGTCATAGAAACACTTTTCAAAACAGGGAAAAATGGTCGTTTTTGTGCGTGACGCCCCCTAACACGGGCGTGACCCAGGCCGTGACCTGGGCGTGACCTATTTGACTCGACGAATTTTTATTGCGTGGAGTTGAGCTCGACGAATGGGATACACGCCCCGTGACACGGGCGTGTCACTGGCCGTGTCCCGCTTTGTCAAGTGTCGAGTGCCGAGTGTCGAGTGTCGAGTGTCGGGTGTCGAGAGAGGGTACAAGGCCTGTGACACGGGCGTGTCACAGGGCGTGTCCAGCTGTGTCGAGTGTCGACACTTTGTGTCGACGAGGTGTCGAGACACGGGCTACACGCCCTTGGTCACGGGCGTGACCGACCCGTCACGGGCGTGTACCCGACCGTGTACCGTGTGGATAAACTTGGATATGCCGACTTTCTATGCCGCTTAAGGTACACGCCCTGCGTCACGGGCGTGACACAGGGCGTGACCGGCCCGAAAATCGACTTTTTCCAGTTTTTTTGTGCCGTTCATTTCCCTTATTCTGCATCTAACGGCCCAGCTCTGTTCTGGAGGAAATAAGGCCAAAACAGAGTTTCTCCTCATCATTTCACCTTCTCTTCATCTTCTTCCTCATTCTAAACAAGGAACCCAAGGGAGCAAGAGCTAAAGCAAGACAAGGAAAGAGAGGAGCAGCCGTCGCGGCATCGTCTCGGTTCAGGCAAGCGGTGTTCTTCACCCTTGCCAATCTTCTTTCTTGTTTTTGATTGTGCAAACTAGTTAGTTTCTCTTTCAAGTTTCCTAGCTTGTTCTTCTTGTTTTGGGATTCTCCCTCACTATCCTAATTCTGCTGTTATATTGCCCTATGCTGACGAACTTTGATCTTCCATGCTTAGTTTTTTTTGATCTTCCATGCTTAGTTTTGTTCATGTGATTCATGTAGCCTTTCTAGTTTATGTGATTCTTCCTTGATCAAAAGTATGTGATTCTTGTTCCACACATATGATATATGTAATTAAGTTCATCAAACTCTAAGCATGTGATTTGTTCTTGTTCCTCATCATGTAATTCATGTAGATCATAGCTTAATTAAGTTTTCTATCAACTTGTCATCATGTGTGGGGACGATGAAAGGAAACGTGTGTAGCTTGGGTTATGGGGCGTTTTGCGAGGCGAATTGTGAACCATGGCAGGAGCGTTTGTGTGAAAATTCTGCAAAAGGGGTGGTGTGGTTTTAGTCTTGGTGGCCACCGGGTTTTGTTTTATGGTATGAGAGACCATTTTGGCCCCGATTTGGGCTGGTTTTGATTGGTGCGTTCCACTTTAGGGCCGCCACCGAAAGACCCTTGCGGAATTGAATTTAACCGCTGCTTATGTTTCACTAGTTTGGTTGTTTCTTGTTCGAAAGATGATGAATTGGGCATGTGTATGGCCTTTTTGCTCCTGCGGGTTAAGCAGGACTTGATGAAAATGGTACGCACTTGGTGCGTTTGGCACTTTGGATTAACATTGTTTACTACTTGTTTTCCACTTGTTTTATTCACTTATTTTTTTTACTTATATGAAACATTGCTAGTATCATCATGCTACTCTTCTTTTTATTGTATCCTCGACGATTGCTGAGGTATTCTTTCTTGAATGCCTCAGGTGCAGGTTGTAGCTGATTGAGCGGCTAGGTTTGTTGGTGGCGTTTCCTGGGAGCTAGCCGAGCTTACTTAGCGAGGTAGTTCTTTTCTTTGTTGTACAGACATACATGTGCCCCAATGGGTTCGTGTCAGCTTGTTGGCGCCCATTGGTGGTTTTCTTTACTTATGTTAGATGAATACTAGACTGCTAATGTGACTCATTTGGATGATGTCTTCTTGCTCTTGGGAAGGATTTATGGTAGGTTGCATTAGATATTTTTAAGCTAAACAAAACTATTATTGTATCCATGCATAACATGGTTTAATTACCAAACCCTTATTTTCCAAATGACGTACACAAGGATGATTTCTTATAGTAGTATCAATATAGACTGCATATCGGAGATCGTCATAAATAAACAAAGTCTTTCCGCCGCGTACAAATACAGTTTTTGATAACTAAGGCCGAGGGATACGGCCATGCAATCCAAAGTTTTTCTTGCATTTAACTGTGGCATTTCAACTCATAAAGTAAGCATCAAGAATTGCCTGAGCGTGTGCAGTTATCCCCTGCACGACGTGGCATCATAACCCGTAGTTTCTCTTGCTCTGATACGAGGTACTCGTTGAGGAAATGCGGGTTATGACAGTTGGTATCAAAGCCAGGTTTGCTTGACATTTGGTCGGGCAAACTTTCTTTTTGATTGTATGCATCATATCATACACACACCGAGGTGCCATCAGTACTTCTTGGCCGAAGCATGAACACTACACTCATGGCATGAACAGAAGTATACGGGGCATATTATGTAGTATGGGATGCATAATATGTGGTTGTATATAGTTCCACCATAGGGGCAACATGTGAGGGTTATGTAGTATGGGATGCATAACCTCACCACATGGATGCGACTAGCACGTTTTCTTTTATTCGTTGCATGCAATGCTATGTAGTATGGGATGCATAGCATTGTGATGCGTACGACCGCTCATGGCATGCATTAAGGTTTTTTTTAGAATGCATAGCACAGCACGCATAACATAACATTGCATGAGCACAACGTGCCAAGCTAAGACTTACATGATGACACCTGTACACTCATGGTTTTGGGTCAAATAAAGTCATGCATTCATTGGTTAGGCACAAGTTAGTGGGATGACGGTGAGTCATCTTTAGGCTAGGCATACCATCATTCTCAAACTCCCAAAGCAAGTTAGCAGTTGATGTTCATATTTCTATATGTATGGTCTGTACATAGTCGTTGTGTGTTTTGTTGGGTTTGCGTTTGACAAGAGTGACCGTGTTGATAGGATGTCGAAACGTCCAGTGACAAGGCAAACTCCCCAATCCGAGGGCGAGTCTTCGGGAGCGCAGAATAATGCCCTGATGGATAGTCTATGCCAAAGTAATGAGGCTTTGACGAGGCAGGTGCAGGAGGTGCAGTCCCAGCTCCAAGCTATGTCATCAGCGATGTCTGGGCTGGCACCAAGAGTGCAAGAGACGATCAAAGGCCCCACGAGTTCGACTCCTTCGGTGGCAGTGATACCCCCAGTTGTGGTTCCTCCTGCGATGACTTTCATCTCGCAGTTTCAGCAACTTGGACCACCGACTTATGATGGAAAAGCGGATTTTGTGCTCTTGGATGATTGGTTGATTACGTTGGAAGAAATGTTTGTGTATTCTGGCGTTACTGAGGACCAGAAGGTGATGCTTGCAGCCTATCAATTAAAAGGGTTGGCGAAAGGTTGGTGGTTACGAGAAAAGGAAAGCCTAGGGGCGGGCTGTTCGTGGGAAGCCTTTAAAGAAATGTTACGGCGCAAGTTTCTACCGACAGGGAAAAGGGACCGCCTGATGAATGACTTCTTGTACCTGAAGCAGAGGAAACTCATAGTTAGTGAGTATGAAATGGAGTTTAGCAAGCTAAGTCAGTTCGCCCCGAGCTTGGTGACGACGGAAGCTGACCGAGTAAAGAGATTTTTGGCGGACTCCGCAGCGACGTGCACCAGTTCACAAGTGCTTATGGAGCGACAAGTTACACCACTGTGGTTGAGGCTGCGTTAAAGGTTGAAACCATCAAAAATGCCAAACAAAGAGGGCAGCAGATGAGGCAGGGCAAGAGACAGCTGGTGGGAGAGAAAATGGCCCACGAGTCAGATGTAAAGAAGAAGAAGGAGATATGTAGCTTCTGTGGCCGAGCCGGTCACCCCTTTGAGAAATGTTTCAAGCGATTGGGGATGCAGAAGAAGAAGCAGGTGCATGCCATTCATGGTGCGCCAACCAGAGACTTGGAGTGTACATTTTGTGGGAGGAGAGGTCATGATGTGGGCCGCTGCTGGGCCAAAGACAAGGTGTGCTTCCAGTGTGGCAGACAAGGACATCTTCGCCCAAGGTGCCCGCAGATCCAACCTGTTTTGCAACCCACACCACTCCAGGCTTTGCCTCCGCCTCCGCGTTTGTACAAAGGCAAAGGTAAGTTGAATGTGGTCTCTTCAGAGGAAGCTCAGACGTCACCGCAGGTTATCTCAGGTTCGATTCATTCCTCTGGTTCACGTTTTGTGTATGTCTTTTACGTGTAGTTCTTAGCATATATACCTTATAGGCAACTTTAAGGTAAAGAACCGTTGGGCGCGTGTTCTCTTTGATTCTGGCACGACCCATTCATTTATGGCGCGAACCTTTCTGGATCGGTATCATTTGACACCAGATCGACTGGGGAATGCGTTTTTGGTGAAATTTCCTTCCGGTGCTTCTGTGGTGGCCGACTGGGGTCTTCCTGATTGTCCCATTTTGTTGGGGGATTTCATCGCAAGGGCTGATTTCAAGGTGATTGATTTGGAAGATTTTGACGTCATTCTGGGCATGGACTGGTTATCCTGCTATGACGCCATCATCCAGTGCAAAGGAAAGCGCTTGGATTTTATCAAAGAGAATGGTCAGCCAGGAAGTGTGTATGGTGATTCTTGCCAGGATTCTCCAGGGATTTCGGCGGTATGTGTTCGGACGTTGTTTGTTTCCGACTGTTTTGCTTGTCTTGTCTCCGCTGTGGGGCCTAGTGCTGTTTTGCCGCGTTTGGAGGAGATTCCTATTGTGCGTGATTTTCCAGATGTTTTTCCTACTGACCTTCCTGGTCTTCCACCTGATCGTGATGTCGAGTTTGTTATTGATTTGGAGCCGGGTACGCGACCTATTGCGAAAGCACCGTACAGGATGGGCCCGCGTGAGCTAGCAGAGTTGCGTACACAGCTGGATGACTTATTGGCAAAAGGTTTTATCAGGCCGAGTTCATCACCTTGGGGTGCACTAGTGTTATTTGTGAAGAAGAAAGATGGGTCGATGCGGCTTTGCATCGATTACCGGGAATTGAACAAGGTGACGATTAAAAACAAGTACCCCCTGCCAAGAATCGATGATTTGTTTGACCAACTGCGTGGCAGTTCCGTATTTTCGAAGATCGATCTCCGCTCGGGCTATCATCAGCTCAAGGTCTGGGAGTCTGATATTCCGCGGACTGCATTTCGATCAAGGCATGACCATTTTGAATTTCTGGTGATGTCGTTTGGTTTGACCAACGCACCATAAGCCTTCATGGATATGATGAACATGGTGTTCAAGGACTACTTGGATAAGTTTGTGGTGGTTTTTATTGATGACGTTCTTGTCTACTCCCGCAGTGCTGAGGAGCATGAACAGCATATGCGATTGGTATTGGCCACTTTGCGATATCAACGGTTATTCGCCAAGCTAAGCAAATGCGAGTTTTGGTTGCCGCAAGTTGCCTTTCTGGGTCATGTCATTAATTACCATGGAATTTCAGTGGATTCCGAAAAGATTGATGCAGTCATGGAGTGGAGAAGACCGGAGACACCCAAGGAGATTCGACACTTCTTGGGCTTGGCCGGCTATTATCGCAGATTTGTAGAAGGTTTTGCTACGTTGGCCGTACCTTTGACTCGCTTAACCCAAAATAATGTGGCGTTTGAGTGGAATGACAAGTGTGAGTCCTCGTTCCTTGAACTCAAAAACCGGTTATGTACCGCTCCGGTGTTGATCTTACCGACAAAAGGAAAATATTATGAAGTGTTTGTGGATGCGTCGCACGTTGGACTTGGATGTGTGTTAATGCAAGACAAAAGGTGATTGTGTATGGGTCTCGGCAGTTGAAAAGTCATGAAAAGAACTACCCGACGCATGATTTGGAGTTCGCAGCGGTGATATTTGCATTGAAGTTGTGGAGACACTTACTGTATGGTGCATAGTGTAAAATATTTACGGATCATAAAAGTTTAAAGTATGTCTTCACACAAAAAGAACTTAATCTGCGCCAACGGCGATGGCTTGAATATGTAGCTGATTATGATGTGGACATTCAGTATCATCCAAGGAAAGCGAATGTTGTGGCCGATGCTTTGAGTAGGAAGACGGGGAAATTATTTCATCTTTCAGTTGACCGACTTGTGGAGGAATTTCTATTGATGGATATTTCTATAGGCAAATATGACCCGCAAAGTCATTCGATGGTAGAAGAACCTTCATGGCTGGTGCTTGCAAGACAACATCAAAAGGATGATCCTGATCTTTTACATTTGTTTCTTCGAACTGAACAGAGTGAGTTACCAGATTTTTCTATTGATGAGGTGGGCACGTTAAAGTATCGTGGTCGATTTTGTATTCCCGCGGTTGGAGATATTCGCGAGATGGTGTGTAGGGAAGCACATGGCGCAAGTATGGCCTACCATCCAGGCTCAACAAAAATGTACCGTGATTTGAAACAAATTGTCTGGTGGTATGGAATGAAAAGAGATATAGCGCAATTTGTATCGAAATGTCATACTTGCAAGCGGGTGAAAGCTGATCATGGGAGGCCTGGTGGCAAGTTGACACCATTTGAGATTCCAACCTGGAAGTGGGAAAGCATCTCAATGGATTTTATTACAGGTTTACCAAGATCTCCACGAGGACATGAATCTGTGTGGGTGATCGTGGATAGGTTGACCAAGTGTGCTCATTTCATACCCTGTAGGGTCAACTACCCGATGAAGACAATAGAGGAGCTCTATTTGAACGAGATCATCCGACTACATGGTGTGCCAGTCAATATCATCTCAGACAGGGATTCCCGATTTACTTCTCGTTTCTGGAAGAGCCTCCAAGAGGGTTTGGGAACGGATTTGCGGTATTCCACTGCTTACCACCCTCAGACGAATGGCCAAACGGAACGAGTCAACCAAATTGTGGAAGATATGATTCGATGCTACATTCTGGAGTATGGCGGAGCATGGGATGAACGTTTGCGGTTTATGGAATTCGCATATAATAACAGCTATCAAGAAAGCTTGCAAATGGCTCCGTTCGAAGCTTTATATAGGCGTCGATGTCGGACTCCCCTCTTTTGGGCTGAGGTTGGCGAGCGGCCTTTGTTGGGCCCGGAGGCGCTCGAGGACATGGAAGTTGTCGTACGAGGTATCCGGGAGAAGCTCCGAATCGGCCAAGAGCGATATGAAAAGTACGCCAACCGGCGAAGGTCGGAGTTAGAGTTTGCAGTGGGGGATTCCGTCTTCTTGAAAGTCTCCCCAATGGTTGGAATTAAAAGGTTTGGCAAAGAGCGCAAATTAGACCCAAGGTTTGTGGGTCCCTTCAAGATTCTTACGCGAGTTGGAGCATCCGCCTACAAAATCGCATTACCCGTGAACTTTCCTGGTGTTCACGATGTGTTTCATGTCAGCCAACTTCGCAAGTGTATGTGACATGACACGCAAGTGTTGGACGTGGTGCCGCAATTGGAGCCAAACCTTTCTTATGTGGAGATGCCCATCCGGGTATTGGACTCCCAAGATCGCGTGTTGCGGAAAAAGAAGATTCTTATGGTCAAGGTGCTATGGAAAAATCAGGATGTAGAAAGCGCGATGTGGGAGCTCGAGTCAACGATGAGGGCAGCTCACCCTCATTTGTTCCCGTAAATAAACTGGTATGTGACTTGGTGTTTGGTGGCATTCATGTTTTGGTTTGCTTATGTATTTAATGTAATACAAATAAGTGAAAAGTTTCGAGGCGAAACGTTTTTTTAGGGGGAGTGACTGTAACGCCCCGTAATTTTCGTTGACAGATTTCATATGCTTGAGGGGCATTACGTTGGCTTTGACCGTTGTTCGAGCATGGTTTTTCCCGCGGGCTTGCGAGTGGCTGTTTTGGTAGCCGAGTTACACGATTCCCCAGCAAACCGGAGTCCAAATTGGGACTCGGTGAGGCCTCTTAGGAATGCATGAACATGTTCGCGCCCGGGTAAAGTTGCTCAAAATGAGTTACTGGTACAGGAAACGAAAAATAAAGGTGTAAAAAGTTCTTAAGGCAAAAATGGTCTAGGACGTCACAGAAACACTTTTCAAAACAGGGAAAAATGGTCGTTTTTGTGCGTGACACGCCCCCTGACACGGGCGTGACCCAGGCCGTGACCTGGGCGTGACCTCTTTGACTCGACGAATTTTTCTTGCGTGGAGTTGAGCTCGACGAATGGGGTACACGCCCCATGACACGGGCGTGTCACGGGCCGTGTCCCGCTTTGTCGAGTGTCGAGTGTCGAGTTCCGAGTGTCGAGTGTCGAGTGTCGGGTGTCGAGAGAGGGTACAAGGCCTGTGACACGGGCGTGTCACAGGGCGTGTCCAGCTGTGTCGAGTGTCGACACTTTGTGTCGACGAGGTGTCGAGACACGGGCTACACGCCCTTGGTCACGGCCGTGACCGACCCGTCACGGGCGTGTACCCGACCGTGTACCGTGTGGATAAACTTGGATATGCCGACTTTCTACGCCGCTTAAGGTACACGCCCTGCGTCACGGGCGTGACACAGGGCGTGACCGGCCCGAAAATCGACTTTTTCTAGTTTTTTTTGTGCCGTATATTTCCTTGATTCTGCATCTAACGGCCCAGCTCTGTTCTGGAGGAAATAAGGCCGAAACAGAGTTTCTCCTCCTCATTTCACCTTCTCTTCATCTTCTTCCTCATTCTAAAAAAGGAACCCAAGGGAGCAAGAGCTAAAGCAAGGCAAGGAAAGAGAGGAGCAGCCTTCGCGGCATCGTCTCGGTTCAGGCAAGCGGTGTTCTTCACCCTTGCCAATCTTCTTTCTTGTTTTTGATTGTGCAAACTAGTTAGTTTCTCTTTCAAGTTTCCTAGCTTGTTCTTCTTGTTTTGGGATTCTCCCTCACTATCCTAATTCTGCTCTTATATTGCCCTATGCTGACGAACTTTGATCTTCCATGCTTATTTTTGTTTTGATCTTCCATGCTTAGTTTTGTTCATGTGATTCATGTAGCCTTTCTAGTTTATGTGATTCTTCCTTGATCAAAAGTATGTGATTCTTATTCCACACATATGATATATGTAATTAAGTTCATCAAACTCTAAGCATGTGATTTGTTCTTGTTCCTCATCATGTAATTCATGTAGATCATAGCTTAATTAAGTTTTCTATCAACTTGTCGTCATGTGTGAGGACGATGAAAGGAAACGTGTGTAGCTTGGGTTATGGGGCGTTTTGCGAGGCGAATTGTGAACCATGGCAGGAGCGTTTGTGTGACAATTCTGCAAAAGGGGTGGTGTGGTTTCAGTCTTGGTGGCCACCGGGTTTTGTTTTATGGTATGAGAGACCATTTTGGCCCCGATTTGGGCTGGTTTTGATTGGTGCGTTCCACTTTAGGGCCGCCACCGAAAGACCCTTGCGGAATTGAACTTAACCGCTGCTTATGTTTCACTAGTTTGGTTGTTTCTTGTTCGAAAGATGATGAATTGGGCATGTGTATGGCCTTTTTGCTCCTGCGGGTTAAGCAGGACTTGATGAAAATGGTACGCACTTGGTGCGTTTGGCACTTTGGATTAACAGTGTTTACTACTTGTTTTCCACTTATTTTTTTCACTTGTTTTTTTACTTATATGAAACATTGCTAGTATCATCATGCTACTCTTCTTTTTATTGTATCCTCGACGATTGCTGAGGTATTCTTTCTTGAATGCCTCAGGTGCAGGTTGTAGCCGATTGAGCGGCTAGGTTTGTTGGTGGCATTTCCTGGGAGCTAGCCGAGCTTACTTAGTGAGGTAGTTCTTTTCTTTGTTGTACAGATATACATGTGCCCCAATGGGTTCGTGTCAGCTTGTTGGCGCCCATTGGTGATTTTCTTTACTTATGCTAGATGAATACTAGACTGCTAATGTGACTCATTTGGATGATGTCTTCTTGCTCTTGGGAAGGATTTATGGTAGGTTGCATTAGATATTTTTAAGCTAAACAAAACTATTATTGTATCCATGCATAACATGGTTTAATTACCAAACCCTTATTTTCCAAATGACGTACACAAGGATGATTTCTTATAGTAGTATCAATATAGACTGCATATAGGAGATCGTCATAAATAAACAAAGTCTTTCCGCCGCGTACAAATACAGTTTTTGCCTAAGGCCGAGGGATACGGTCATGCAATCCAAAGGTTTTCTTGCATTTAACTGTGGCATTTCAACTCATAAAGTAAGCGTCAAGAATTGCCTGAGCGTGTGCGTTATTCCCTGCACGACGTGACATCATAACCCGTAGTTTCTCTTGCTCTGATACGAGGTACTCGTTGAGGAAATACGGGTTGTGACACTGGGACTGACCAGACTAAACCCAAATCACTAACTATAGTATAGGACAATCTTGGAAGGGAGCGGAAGTGCGTGCGACATCGATTAAAATGAAAAGCTAACGTCCTAGATACATGTAAAGCATATAAGTAATAAGATGCAAATTGATTGATTAAATTTTTAAAAATGCGCCTAAGTAACATACGACCGTGAGGAGTGAAATCATGTGCTACATAACTTGACCCAAAAGCATAGGATAAGGGGGTTAAGTCAGGTGGCACGGGAGCCTTATAATCATAAATGATTTCAATGGGCTCCAAATCTGCAGTTTTAATCTAACTTAAATATACTCATGTTTGGCAAGAAGATATGCCAAGGAGAACCGCTCATCATAAACAATAGAGTTGGACGCTCCCGGATGTGAAAGGATGTGCGAGCAATACAACTCAAGGGGCCCAACTATAGTCGCCAACGTATGGACATGAGGGTCATCAAAAGGCGGTGGGTAGATGCGTGCAACTGAGTGTGGTATATACGTATGTTTAGGAGACACCACATCCAGAGTCACAATGACCAAGGAATCACAATCGGTCCTAAGCGAGATTTTGCCCAACATCGTGCGATCAGATGAACGGTCTATCCCTGGAAAAGCGTAGTTAGATCTACGAATGGTGGTGGAAAGACCGAACACTTCAACTAACAACTCGCTCATACAAATCCGACTAGATAAGTCCAACGGGGAAGCAAAATAAATGGGCACCACCAAATGTCTCGGAATAGAAAGAACCAGCTCGTGTCCTAACAGGTCATCACCTAAATCACTTTTAGGTAAACTTTCAACACAAGGTAACTCCACCAACTCAGCCGAAATGTCTTCCAACTCAGGGTCTAGGTCAATAACATCATCCAAAAGTACAACTTCCTTGCTATAAAATTTTTTCGCACTAGCAATATTATCCAAATCAGAATCAGTAATGGTCTCAGAAATTTGCAAAATCATACACGGTAAAAATTTATAATTCACAAGTAGCTTCAGGCAATGGTTATAACATCAAAGAGATATACTTCGGGTTCTCAGTGCTAATATCATCCAAAATACCACTAGGTAAATCCACACTTTAAAACTTCTCAGATGACTCGGACACAATCTCTGCTGGCGTAATCATAAGCTCTATCGCGATGTGGATCGTAGCTTGGAGAGGGCACTCAATACCAGGGTGACCTAAAACAATGCTAGCAGAGCATGTAATGGGCAATAGGATACTCTCATAGATCGGAATTACATCATCCCATACATCATCTTCCAAATCACTAGGATAGCCAAGCTCCTCAACGTCACTAAAATCATCAGTTAAATCGACCACGCCATCTGTGGCGGTCTCAGTCCTAGACACTGCCTCAGACTCATCAGGACAATCAACGACTAGATCAGGCAGCTCAGGGGAAGACTCAAAAGGGACTACAAGCGTATTCAGAATAGGACGCACAACAGAACCAAGATTAGATAAGCCATTAGACTCAGATGTCGTGATCGTCTGTCTGCCCCTACAGATAGGACTACTCTCACCCCGCGGGCTTATGGCAGTCTTATCTGTCACCTGTACAGAACTTGGGATAGGGGACATCACCTATTCCTTTCCTCCATAGGCAGGTGCAGGTATGCTATGGGCAGCTCTACCAACCTGAGGAAAGGGTCTATCCTGAGAGCTAAGGTCACTCCTATCATCATATATAGGTTTATTGCCCTGGAGAAATGTAGCCACTTCATCGAACATCCATACGGGAGCGTACTGATCGGGGAGGAGGCTCTTCATGAGCGGACAACCTATAGGGGGCCCAAAATGTCTTTTCTCGTTGAGCCAGAAGGTCTGGGCTCGACCCACTAACTGCTTGCTCGCCACTGGGACATTGTGGAGGTCCCACAGACAAAGACTCTCGAAATAACATATTATCCCAACAACCCAATTAAAGAAGATATGAGGACCTCCCAACCCATCATAGGTGGGAGCAACACTCCTAGACGACCTAGATACATCAACTTCTCGCTCAGGGAGACGGTCCTAATGATGGTGAGGTTGCCTAGGGGATGTTGGTGTCGCTTGGTTAGCCATTAGTTTCCTAAACAAGTCCCTAATCTCATCCATTATAGGTAAATGAACTGGTTTCCTAACATTAGACATGGAACCAGAAGTTTTTGATCGGGAAACGTTAACGTCATAGGCCATTTTCTAGTGGTGACGGGACAGAAAATTCTACTCGAATCTGGTGCATATGCAATAAAATAATGACTCTAATACTATAAAATTGTAACAGATGGAATTGTTCCCGCTAAACAACTAAGATAATAAATATATAATTTTGCATTTTCTTGCTGAAAATAAATAGGAGATTATTAAAAAAATTTGATTTTTTGCAGAAAAATAAAAGTTTTAGGCCGCTATTTGCAGTCCAAAAATAAAAAATTTATTTTATTATTTTGGCAATGAATCGTGCAAGTGCGTGTCATCGTACTAATAAAAGGGGGAGGGTGACAATTAGGAAATTGACATGAACCTCTCTCTGATACCAAATTAATGCAGGTCAATGGGACCAACGGATTATACTACACGCTCTAGGGTTCGACAATTAAAAATTAGATTCCTGGCGTGCGGGATCTCTCTAAAATTCTACGAATATTCAACCAATTTAGCAACACACAAAGACATGTAGAAAACATAATGTCTGGTCTACTTGATGTAAGATACAACAGGGACCCAACAATGGCCCTATATAATTTCTGATCTACAGGTTTCCCTTGTTCATCAGAATGAATTATAACATTTATAGTCATGGTGTTTTCTTTGCTGAAGCATCAGTCATCCCAAACCTTTTGATCAGCTCCTTAGCATATTTGGATTGGAACAAGAAGATTCCATCAGGTGACTGCTTCACTTGGATACCAAGGAAGTAGGAGAGCTCACTCATGCTACTCATTTCAAACTTGGAATGCATAAGATTGGAGAACCTTTTGCATAGTTTGGAATCAGTAGAAACAAATAAAATGTCATCTACATATATTTGTACTAACAAGATTTTATCATGATGATGCTTTATAAATAGAGCCCTATCTACTATGCCTCTAGAAAAGTTATGCTCTAAGAGAAAGCTAGCTAAGGTTTCATACCAAGCTCTTGGAGCTTGTTTTAGACCACAGAGAGCCTTATGCAATTTGAAAACATCAAAGGGATGAGATGAAGAGATAAAACCTGATGGTTGTTCTATATAGATCTCTTATTTAAGTTCACCATTTAGGAATACACTTTTGACATCCATTTGGTATACTGTGAACTTCTTGTAGGCAGCATAAGCAAGGAAAATTCTGATTGCTTCTAGCCATGCAACAGGTGCAAATATCTGATCATAGTCAATGCCTTCATCTTATCTATAGTCTTGAGCAAGTAGCCTTGCCTTGTTCCTGATGATAATACCTTGAGCACCTAATTTATTTCTAAATACCCATTTAGTTCCAATGACTGGTTAGTCTTTGGGTCTTGGAACTAAATCCCGAACTCTACATCTCTCAAATTGGTTGAGCTCCTCTTGCATTGCAATAATCCAATGTGGATCTTGCTCATCATCTTTAATGGATTGGGGCTCAGTTTGATATATGAAGCAGGCATGCATCATGTCCTGGTGGAGTTAATGTCTTGTCTGCACACCCACTTATATGTCTCTAATTGTTGAAACCGGAAATCGGCTTCCTGTGGAGTTCACCCTTGAGGAAGGGGTGGTCGCGCACCTACTTCACTCCTTCAAGCAAAACAATAAGAGAAACAAGGGAAAACTGACCCAAGGGCTCGGTGGGGAGGACCCACCACACACCCGAAAGATCTGAGAGCGCTTCCCCTCCTTAGCCAAAGGCCGAGCTAAGGTACCCTCAGAAAGAACTTGAAAACTGGAACAATTGAGCACAAGAAGAGTGCCTTCTGGGGTACCCCTTGGGTCCTATTTATAGTTTTTAGAATCTGAACTGCCAATAACCAAATTGAGGTGACCTGAAATTACCAGAGAACCCTTAGTTGGGTCTGCCAACAGCCAAACTCCGCTATTTTGAAGGGCTATAGGCAGACCAGCGCGGGCTAAACAGTAAAAAATACCTCATGGGTCCAGGCGAGCTGGGGAGCTTTAGCCATCTCGGCAGATCCAGTTCGCCTACTATTGCGGAGTTCTGTCGCAAGAGTGCGAGCTGAGACGACGAGCTCGCCTATATGTTTGCCTCCATTAGTCAATCTCAGCTAGAAGATTCTTGTACTAGCTCGGCGAATCACCGAGCTCGCGATCGACGAATGCTGATCTCCGGTCGACAAATCGCCGAGCTCGCGGTCGACGAATGCTGATCTTCGGTCGACGAATGCCGAGCTCAGACTCGTATATCTACTGTTGAGCTCGCCCACTATCTTTAGCTGGAGTGGCTTGGTCCCTGGCGAACTCACTTGTCGGACACGGGGTTGTACATAATCCCCGCTCTTTTTGAGCTTGGCAAAGCTCGGGAAGAAACATCCAATCCCAAGTGTTCGGTGACTACAGGGTGGATTGGAGGGAATCTTGGGGTGGGGCCCACCTGCGGCTATATATATACATCTGCAAACCTGTCTGGCTTTTGCCCTTCCCTTTATTTTGTCCCAACCAAGATGTCGATCCCCAAGGAGATTCAAGAGCGCCTCAACTGAGCTTGTCAAGCCTCTGCAGCTCGCGTAACTGCCCTGGCGGTGGTCCCAGCGATTGTGCTACTTGGTGGCTCTGACGAGCCTAGCTCCAAGAAGATGGAACTGTTTCCCCAGGCGGCCGAGCCCATCTTTGACGACCTGAGGATCGCCTTGGAGAACGAGATCGGCTCTTCCACTTTGCCCTGCCTCTGAATAGGGCAAGACTTTTGTTGAGATCTGCGACGACCCCGACAGCCGCACTGATGGCGCGGAAGATGCCACGCCGCAAGATACCACCCCGCGAGCCAGGACCACTCTCGGGGGCTTGCGGTTCATGACTCCGGAGAATCGTCACCGGGAGCCGTCCCCTCCCTTTGGGACCTTGGAGTTGAGCTCACAGAAGGCCAAGCAGGCCTGCAATATCGCCAAGGACACGGTCGCTGATCAATCAAGGTGGCTTGGGATCGCCGAGGGTCTTCTCGCCCAGGCCGCCGGGGGATTGGTGAGTATCGGGCTTTCCCTTAGAAATATTTTGCGTTGTGACTAACCAACTCTTCTTCTGTCAGGATGCCAAGGCCGCCGGGAAGTTGCGGGCTCGCAATGATGAGCAAGGGGAGGAGATCAGCCAGCTTCGTGCCCGCTTGTTCCCGGCGATGCCTCCCTGCGAGAAGGAAGACAGCCTTGACGTGCTGTTCAGGAAGGGTTTCCAGGATCAGCCAGGAGAAGGGCAGGACCAGTCCGGCGGGGAGGGGGGGTGGGGGGCGAGACCTGAATGTAAATATTTTTCTTTTGTTTCCTCGCCGAGGAGAGCTTCACCTGTAATCATATTTATTAAATGAAAAGATTTTTGATCACAGCCAAAGCCTTCCCCCCACCCTTTCTCTTATAAATTCATTCATCTTCCTCTCTTCCTTGCTGTGTTGTGCATGCCTGCAAGCCCTTCCCTAGGCGACCTCGCGTAGATAGATACTGCGAGTAGGATAGTCGTTAGGACTCGCACCCAAGAGAGTATCTTGAGAGTCCGGCAACTCTCAGGACCCACAGCATCCCGCTCGCGAGTTGTCCATGGTCTTACTTATCGAAAAATCAAACCCACTAAACTTGTCTAAGTAGAATAGAGCAGGGGAGGGGCGTCTCGACGGGATCCGTCTCCCCTTGGTGAGACCCAAGGGTCAGGCTCGCGAGCTGCCCACAATCTAATCGATGCAAGACCACACTAAATTTTTCTGAGTAAAAAGTAGTAGGTGGGCGAGATGGCCCGGCGAGACCCGCCTCCTCTTAGCGAGGTCCAAGGCCCTAGCTTGCCAATCTTCTGCCGAGCCCGAGTTGAATTAGCGAGCTCGAACTCGCCCAAGCCGAGCTCTCCTCTCTTAGTAGGGCCGATGAAAGAACTAGTGCCTAAACACCTAGAGGGGGGTGAATAGGTGCACTTAATCTTTTTAAAACTTTAAAGGCAGAAACACAGAATTATATGCAATTCTTCACAGCAATACAACACATACACCACAGCAATCACAGAATAAAGCACACACAGAGAACACACAGATTTTATAGTGGTTCCCCAAGGTCTGGGTACATCCACTTTCCCCCTTCGCCTATCTAGTAGTGTACTAGATTCGGCCCAACTTCTCCACTACTTCTCAGATCCACAGATCTTACAGCTCAGTCTTCACCAAGACTTACACTCAGGCACAATAACCTTACCACTCAGTCTTCACCAAGACCTACACTCAGCCTTCAACAAGGCCTACACTCAGCCTTCAACAAGGCCTACACTCAGAGAAATGTATCTCCTACACTCAGGCACACAAGCCCTACCACTCAGCCTTTATAAATATAGGCTTACAACTCAGATCCCTTAGGATCCTATAGAAAATAAAAATACAAGGATTTATAACCACAACTTAGATTGAAAAAGTTGAGTTGACTGGCTTCTTGATGAGTTCTTGAAAGAACTTTGCTGAGATCAACCTCCCTTGGCTTTTCTTCAAAGCTTCTTGAATTAGAATACAGTAGGGTTGAATCTCTAGACAGATGTTCTTTAATCAACTGCTGAATTGTGAATCAGATCTCAATCTGAAACTTTCTTTATCAGTCTGGTTCAATAGCTGTCTTCTTAGAAGGAGCTTTCTCTCTCCAACTTCTTAGATCTTCACTCAAAGGTCTTCTTCTGGTTTGTTGTTTCTCACTTCATTGATTGTTATTCTCTATCTGTCGATTGTGCTTCTGTTGAAGGAATAAGCCTTTATATAGGCTTTCTTCATGGTGACCGGCTGATCCGGTTCCTAACAAACTTCTGACAGCTCTGATAGTAGCAGTTGACTGGTTGAAATGGAAGCTGTCAAGTCATCCAGTCACTTCTTAAAAACTCTGTCACTGTCTGAAAGTGTCGCGACAAATAGTCTTTAGGTTTCGACACAAATAGACCAAGTGTCGACACAAGTGGATTAAGTGTCGACACTAGCCTTCATGGTGTCGACACAACTCCTTGTGTTGTAGAAACTACTTCTCAACACTGCTTCTTCAGAATGTGTCGACACTGATCATGTGTGTCGACACAAGTCCTTCTTCTTCAATACTTAGTTGATTTCTGCAAAGTGTCGACACAACTCCTTTGTGTCGACACATCTTCTTGTGTTGAGACTTGCCAAGTGTCGACACATCTTCTTTGTGTCGACACATGCCTCCTGTGTTGAACCTTTTGCTGAGTGTTGACACATCTCCTTTGTGTTGACACATTCTTCATGTGTTGAGACTTTTGCTGAGTGTCGACACATCTCCTTTGTGTCGACACATTCTTCATGTGTTGAAGTTTGCTGAGTGTCGACACAGCCTCCTAGTGTCGACACTTTTACTTGAACTTTGTTGATGTTTTGCTGAGTGTCGACACAGCCTCCTAATGTCGACACTTTTGATGTCGACAAAGTTCCTTTTGGTGTCAACACTGCTTCTAAGTGTCGACACTTGTACTTAGACATTTCTTTATTGTGTGTCGACACAGCATGTATGTGTCGACTCTGCATTCCTAGTGTCGACACAATCACTCCAAGTGTCGACATTGCTTCTCTGGGTGTCGACACAAGCCTTCTTAAGTGTCGACACTTTTCTTCTGAGTGTCGACACATGGACTTAGAAACTTTTTATGCAAACCTGCAGTTACTTAACCTGCACAAAGTAACTCAAAGTACATCAAATACATCTTGATGTATATCATTGAGTAGGGTGAGGCTTTTTCAAATTAGGTACATATTTTCCAATATACCCAACAATATCCCCCTATTTCGAGAAGTCATAACCCTTAGTCAATGATATACACCATACATAACAAATTCTCAATATGATGTAAAACAGTAAAACATGACAGGGTAAATACTTAAACATGCATGAACAGAACATGTATATACCATTAGCTCAGAACAATTAATTGTAATAGATAAACATATAATATTATTCTTACAAATTCCAACATTTTCATTAGTCAAAAGTTTACATTGAATTTTAATACAAATGATTACAACTGGTAAACTAAAGAAAATGCTATCCTAAGGCTGCTCTGGTTCCTTGATTACAAACCCTTTTCCAGATTGAATCTTTGCTTGAACTTGAGCTTCAGTGTCTTCAGCAGCAGCAGGCTTCTTCCCTTTAAGATCTTTCTTTTTTAACTCTTCAGCCTTTATCTTTTGCCTTTCAAAATAATGATTTGGCTTGGGAAAATACTTGCTAGGCTCCCGTGCGTTAGGAGGTAGCTTTCCCAGTTTAGCCTTTCTTATATATTGCACAATGGCCTCTTGCTTATTCTCATGCTTCCTCCACTACAGGTCAGAATACCATTTGCCTATATCCAGGACATTGTCCTTAGCAGCCTTCCATGCAGTCAAAATGATATTCCTGGAAGTGGGGCTCCATTGTTCAAAATCAGGTCTCAATTCAGCTTGCTCTCTGAATCTCTTCTTAGACAATTGAGTCTCTTGTTCTTTTAGCAAAGCTTCTTGTTCTTTCAGTATTGCCTCTGGCACAGGCTGAACCACTTTCTCAATGATGACATTCTGATTTCCCTCAGGTGGGCTATACATAGACTGTATCTCTTGATGTATCATGTCAAAGTTTGGTGGAGGGTATATCACTTGAGCTACTTCAGCTTGCTCTCCTCCAAGATATGCAGTATTGATTCCAGACTCTGCAACATTGTCATCATTACATAAGGGTGGATATCCAAGGGTGGCTCTAATGGAATTTGAAATCCATTTGGCATGATCAGAGCCTGCCTTGACTAATACCCTCTCCCCCTTTATGACTTCTCTCTCAATGTGATCCCTCAGATCATCTTTCTGAAACCTTATCTGTGCATTCAGATAGTTTACTCCATCTTTATAGAAAGGTTTTAACCTTTGGAGCTTGTCAGTGATAGCTTTTTGAGAGTCTTCTATAGCAGTTTTAACAGCAGTTAGGCTTTCTTGCAATTGCTTGTCAAAAGCAGCCTTGGCAGTAGCACTTGCTGTAGTCTGACCATTAGCTATATTCTTCATTTCAGTTACTATTGCATTATGTGAAGCAGTCAAATTATCATTTATTCTGATCTGGTTCTCCAGGACATAGCCTTGCTTCACTTCTAGCTCATCAAGTTTTGTCTTTATTTTCTCTTGATGAGTGGCCAGATAGACTACTGCATTTCCTCCTTTATGGAAGCAGTCAGTCATTTCCTTCTTGTTAAGATTCACTTCAAATCAAATAGATTAGATGTCTTGTGCAAGATCAAACTGCAGTGACTTGTGCCCTTCATCCACATATTTTTCCAGAGCTTTGCTTTGCTCATCAAGCTTAATCTGTAAAGCTACCATTAGAGAACTGTAATAAGTAGATGGGGCAGGCTGTGGAGTAATTGTTTGTAGGGCTTTCTTATAATTCTGGCTCCTTCTCTTAAAGACTTGGAACTTTCTCTTCTTCGCTCTAGCAGTTTCTTCATCTTCTGATGCAGAAGTGCTAGCAATATCCACTCTGTCTTTAGGACTAGGAGGTAACACCTTCTCAGTCCTTTGTGGTTCCTCAGTATCGTTTGGCTTCTCAGTCTCTTTGCTTGCAGTTTCTACTTCAATCTCCACATGCTCCCCCTCAATATTTATTTCCTCCCCCTCAGCAGTAGCTTTCTCTTTCTCAAAATCAGTTTGTAGAAGATCTGGGAATAGCTCCTCTAAGGTAAATTCCTGTTGAGGATGGACTGGTGAATCTCTTATCTCATCAACCACTTGATCAGCAATAGATGTGTCCTCCATGACAACATTTTAGGGTTGAGGTTGAATCTGTGTTTGCTGATGAACATTAGGTAATAAATCAATCAAAACTTCTTCCTCAATAGTGAAATCCAATTGATTAATTTAAGTGAGTACCTCAAGTATGGTTTGGGTAGCCCTTTCACTCTCTAGTGGAGTTGGCTCTTCCATAAGTAGAGGCTCCCCCTGGAGTGAATCCAGGTGAATTGGGCTAGCTGAGGGTAGCTCCCCCTGCCTCTGTGCATCTTCTTGTCTGGCTGGAGACTGACCAGCATTTCCAGTTTCTTCCTCATCAGGAGTAAAAACTACTTGCTCTTCAGAGCTGCTTGAGGATTCTTGAGTCATAGTGGCTGTCTTTTTATTCTTTGTCTATGGTGTGTCTTTTATAGGAGTTGGCAGTTCTTTGGTCAGTACTTTATCCCACCTAGAGAAGATTCTCATATCCATCTTCCTCATGTGGTTAATCTTTGAACCTGCAGCTTGGTTCATCACATCTGGAATACTTCCAGCAAGGTATAGACTTAGAATTCTTCCCAGATTGGGCTTCTTCATACATTCTTTTATCTTCTCAAACACAACTGTAGACCAATCAGTATCTAGTTTGAAGATAATCCTTGTCATCAGATTGAACATATAAGCTGAAATCCTGTCATGTCCTTCAGGCATGCTTAGGATGACCTTCCCAACTATTTCAGACAGAAATTTTCCTTTAATGTTCATTCCTTTTCTGTTCAATACTGATCCAATCTTCAGGTTTGAATCCAGTCCACACCATCTTAATGCCTCTCTAGTCTTAGAAGCAGAGACATCTTCTACCTCCTTTGTTCTTGGTAGTTGAAGGACCTTCCTGAGGCTTTTCTGTGAGACCTTGACTTTGGTTCCATGAACTCTGGATTTAATCTTGAGTCCAGAGTTGTCAAGGGAAGCTGCACTTAGAAATTTTAGGACCTCCTTCTTCTAGATCTTGATGGGTTCTGAAATAAGGTATTCTAGTCCAATTTCAGCAATTAGGGTTATCACACCGTTGATTTCAGGTTCCACATCATCAAAGGCATGCCGCACGAGTTCATAACCTTCATTAACATTCTCTTCTAGCTTGGACGCCATTAGGGTTTGAAGAAATTTGAATTTAGAGAAGAGAGATGTCGACACACAAGTTTGGTCTCGAAACTTTGGTGAGCGTGTCGACAAACAATGGCAAAAACCTATTTATACGTTTCTAGAATCGAAGATGAAAGGGCGCGTCAAAATACTTAAATTGTGTCGACACTGTTAAAAAGTGTCGAAACTCACTTATAATATCTCGACATCTATTTGTCGACACAAGTATAGTCGACAGAATATATGTGTCGACACTTGTTTATGTGTCGACACCACTTAGCTCGACACTTAGTCGAGACTTTACTAGACTAATTCTGTGTAAATCTTAAGTGTCGACACCACCTTGGATGTGTCGACACCTACACTGCATATGTCGACACTAATTCTCTGAAGTGTCGATACAGACTTCCTAGATGTGTCGACACCATTTCTCTAAAATGTCGACACCATCTTCTATGTGTCGACACAGACACAGACAACTCTGTGTGTCAACACCTTTTTACTTAGCCAATTTTTGTAAACTATTCTAAGTTTAGCATCCCTAATTCAATTTTAAATTTATTGAAATTGGTTTCATCTAAAGGCTTAGTATACATGTCAGCTAGCTGATTATCTGTATTAATATACACTAGTGAAATATCTCCTTTTTCCACATGTTCTCTTAGAAAATGGTATTTTATTTCTATGTGCTTAGTCCTGCTATGGGAGACAGGATTATTTGCAATAGAAATAGCACTAGTAGAATCACAAAATAAAGGTGTTCTACTTACTTGAATACCATAATCTTCTAGTTGGTGTTGAATCCATAGAAGTTGAGCACATCAACTTCCTGCAGCAACATACTCTGATTCTGCTGTGGAGATAGCCACACTTGTTTGTTTCTTGCTACTCCATGATATCAGCCTTCCACCTAGGAATTGACAGGTACCTGTGGTACTCTTCCTATCTTCCTTGCAGCCTGCAAAATCTGCATCTGAATAACCTGTCAGTTCAAACTCTCCATTCCTAGGGTACCAAAGGCCTAGATAAGGAGTGCCCTTAAGATATCTCAAAATTCTTTTCACTGCTGTCAAATGAGATTCTTTAGGGCAAGCTTGGTACCTAGCACAGACACATGTAGCATACATGATATCTGGTCTACTTGCAGTCAAATATAGTAGGGAGTCAACTATCCCTCTATACAAAGTTTCATCTACAGGTTTCCCTGCATCATCTTTGCATAAAGACATTGTTGACCCCATATGAGTTTTCATGGTGGTGGATGATTCCATACCATACTTTCTTATCAATTCTAGGGTGAACTTAGACTGGCATATGGATAAACCATCTTTAGTCTGTCTAACTTGGAGACCCAAGAAGAACTAAAGTTCCCCCATACTGCTCATTTCAAATTGTCCTTGCATTAGTTTTGCAAACTTTCTGCAAAGACTACTTTCAGTAGACCCAAATATTATGTCATCTACATATATTTGGACTAAGATAATCTTGCCTCTGGATTCCCTAAGGAATAAAGTCTTGTCTATTTTCCCCCTTGTGAATTTATTCTCAATAAGGAAACTAGACAGGGTTTCATACCAAGCCCTAGGGGCTTGTTTTAACCCATATAAAGCCTTCCTAAGTCTATAAACATAATTAGGTTTAGTAGAATCAACAAAACCTGATGGCTGTTCTACATAGACTTCTTCCTTCAGATTTCCATTCAGAAAAGCTGACTTAACATCCATTTGGTATACCTTGAACCCTTGGAATGTTGCATAGGCAAGGAACATCCTTATTGCTTCCAGTCTGGCTACTGGAGCAAAGGTTTGATCAAAATCAATACCCTCTTCCTGTATATATCCTTTATCAATAAGTCTAGCTTTGTTCTTTATAATTACTCCATTTTCATCCAACTTGTTCCTAAAGATCCACTTAGTTCCTATTATGTTATGGCCCTTTGGTTTAGGAACAAGCTCCCAGACTTTGCATCTTTTGAACTGGTTCAGCTCCTCTTGCATTGCCTCAATCCAATGAGGGTCTAGGATAGCTTCTTCAAATTTCTTTGGCTCTACTTGGGATAAAAAGCTGGAGTAGAGAACTGAATTTAGATTCCTGCTCCTTGTTTGTACCCCTTGTCTGAGATCTCCAATAATTTGATTGGCTGGATAATCTTTTAAATGCCTAATTGCTGGAGGCAGCCTGTCTTCTGGTTATACACCTTCAGCTTCTTCATTCAGCAGCTCCTCTTATTCTTCTTCAGCAATAAGAGTATCTTGTACTCCACCTAAACAGCAGCCACTATCATCCACTTGCTGACTTGCAGTAGATCCTTATTCAATAGTAAGCTTGTCCATCTTCTCAGTCACACCTGTGGAGCTGCAAACACTTCTATATAATTCATTGTTAATGAGTCTAGCTTCATCAAACACTACATGTACTGACTCTTCTACAACTTGAGTAGTCAAGTTGTAGACCCTATAAGCCTTACTGTTGTTGTTGTACCCAACAAAGATCCCCTCCTGGGATTTGGCAGCAAACTTAGTTAAATAAGACTTACCATTGTTAAGTATATAGCATTTACAACCAAAGATCCTGAAATAGGATAGATTTGGTTTTCTGCCCTTCACAATCTCATAGGGGGTCTTATTGTGACTCTTGGTGATAGTACCCCTATTGATTACATGACATGCATTATTAACTGCCTCAGCCCAGAAATATTCTGGGAGAGATGTGTCACTCAACAGGGTTCTACCAGCCTCTATCGAGGTTCTATTTTTCCTTTCAGCAATACCATTTTGCTGAGGTGTTCTTGGTGAGGAAAATTCCTGAAATATCCCAAACTCTTCACATAGCTTTGTCATACTATCAGACTGGAATTCAGTACCATGGTCACTTCTTATTTTGACCACTGTACTGTCTAACTCATTCTGAATTTGTTTGACAAAACTATAAAAGATACTAGGTGTTTCAGATTTTTACCTTAGGAAGAATACCTAGGAATACCTTGAATAGTCATCAACTACCATAAATGTATAGACCTTCCTACCTAGGCTGTGAACTGGCATAGGACCAAAAAGATCCATATGCAAGAGGTATAGACACCACACAGCATCTTTGTTCTTAATGCTATTTAAGGTGGATCTGGTCTGCTTGCCCTTTTGACAAGCTGAGCATATCCCATCCTTAATACACTTAAGCTGAGGACCATTCCTCACTAACTCTTTGCTAAAGAGTTGGCCAATTGTCTTGTAGTTAAGATGAGCCAGCCTCTTGTGCCATTTAACACAATGTGAGACTCTTTCATCAGCTACAAGACAAATAGGAGAAGTTATGTTCTCACACATAATGTCTAGACAATAGACATTTCTCTTCCTATATCCAGTCAAAATGATCTTTTGATCACTATACCTACTGATATGACAACCATTTTTGACAAATGAGATGTCATATCCTAAATCACTCAGCTGACTTATGCTAATGAGGTTATGTTTCAAACCTTTAACATAAGCCACTTGAGTAATTGTAATAAGGTTGCTAGAAATGTTACCAAAGCCTTTGATGATTCCTTTTTCAGAACCACCAAAGGTGACTTTAGTACCATCCTTGATTGGTGTATAGTCCTTCAGCAATCCTCTAGTTCAAGTCATGTGCCTGGAACATCCACTGTCCAAGTACCATATTGGGGCATGGCCACTTGGACTCACCTGCAAAACAGATTACTTAACCTTAGAACCCAAATAATTCTTGGGTCCTTGGTGCAAGTTAGTCTTACTCTTAACAAAACTACCTGTAGCATTTCTAGCAGGCAGTTTGCTACTCACCTTGGCATTTGAATTATGCCAACAATCTATGGCAAAGTGGCCTATCTTGCCACAACACCAGCACTCAAATCTGTTATACCTTTGTTTAGGTACAACCTTGGCTACTTTATCAACAGCAGGCTTCTTGTTGAGTACTGGGGCTTTGCCCTTAGACTTGGACTTTACTGTCCAGGCAGGTTTTGTAAACCCTAATCCAGTTTTACCATTATGAGGTACAAACTCATCTATTAAAGGTAGAACAGATTTTGGTTTAGAAAACCTTGCAACAATATCTCTCTCCTTCTGAAGACTAATCTCCAGATTTCTAATTTGATCATTTTTAAATGTTATAGTCCCCATCTGAATAACAGTAATGTGCTTCAGTCTGACTATTTCATTTAATTTCTGATCAAATAACTTGTCAAAATCTGTTGCAGCAACTTTAAGACTGGCAACCTCCTTAGCCTGAGTTTTGGCCAAGAGTTTGCTTTTCTTCAAAGCCTGCAATACTACTCTATATTCATCAATCAACTGATGAATGTCTCCTTCAAATTCAGATCCACTAACATCACTTGATGCTAATGTATCTGAATCTGACTCAGTACTAGAAATTGAACTAGCAGAACAATTTTGTACCTGACTAGGTCCAGGCTGATCCTGGATTTTGTCTCCTTCTGATAAGGCCATCAGTCCCTGGCACTGATTGTCCTCATGCTCATATATTGAGTTCATTAATTTTATGAACTCATCTTCCTCTTCTTCAGCAAACAATCCAATACAAGCTTCAGCTTCTGAATCAGTTTCTGAAGATGACATATCAGACAGACTTTTGTCCTTCTTAACAACAAAGGATCTTTCCTTTTTGCCCTTGAACTGAGTCTTCTTCTTGTCTGTTGACTCTTTCCTCTTTTCTGGACAATCAGCAACTACATGTCCTTATCTATTGCAACAATAGCAAACTATCTTTGAGGATGTAGTTTTACTTGGCTTGGACTTTCTTCTTTCATTCTTTGATGACTTCTATGAAGTGGATGGCTTAGACCTCCACGGTTTCTTCTTTAGAAACTTCTGAAAATGTCTGGTGAAAGCTGCAAAGTCTTCATCACTCTCACTGCTTTCAGAATTCTTGCTTTCTGACTCATCTATCTCAGCCTCAGCAATGTTTTGAGGTGGAGATGGAGTCTTACTTTTATATTTCCTAGTGGTTTCTGTCTTAAAAGCCACAGCTCTTTCTTTGTGCTCAACTCTGGTAGTCTTCTCTTCCTCCTTCCTTACCATTAACTGCATCTCATAAGATAACAGTTTTCCAAACAATGTTGGAGGAGGTATATCTGCTAATTTGGCCATTTCCCTTATGACACAAATCTTGGTATCCCAGTCCTTAGTCAGGGATCTCAAGAACTTATCATTCAATTCATAATTGCTGAACTCTCTTCCATAAGACATCAACTCATTGACTATCCTACAAAATTTCTTGTAGCACTCAGTTAAGCTATCAGAACATCCTTGTCTGAAGCTTTCATATTCTTGATTCAATAAAGACTTCCTGTCTTGTCTTACCTCTTCTGATCCTTCCATATAGACTATCAGTGTGTCCCACATCTCCTTTGATGTTTTTACAATGAATCATATTATGAAATATGACATCATCAATTGCACTTACAATAATATTCTGGGCCCTCTTGTCCATAGTGGCCAGAATATCCTTGGTCATTTCAGAATAGTCTTTTGGAGTTCTCTGATTTGCATCTAAAACAGATACTTTCATAGGCACATAAGGCCCTTCTTTGACTGTAATGTAAATTCTGGGGTCAGAGGCTTCCATAAAAAGTCTAACCCTTTCTTTCCAAATACAAATGATCTCCTTTCTACAGATTGGCAATTTCATGGATCCAAGCTCTTTGTGATTCTCAGTTGAACCCATTTTCTTGATTCTTGATTATGCTGATTCTGCCTACAGGATCTTATACTCAGACTGTTATGTCCTTTTTGAGTAATCTCGCTTTGATACCACTTGAAAGAACTAGTGCCTAAACACCTAGAGGGGGGGGGGGGTGAATAGGTGCACTTAATTTTTTAAAACTTTAAAGGCAGAAACACAGAATTATATGCAATTCTTCACAGCAATACAACACATACACCACAGCAATCACAGAATAAAGCACACACAGAGAACACACAGATTTTATAGTGGTTCCCCAAGGTCTGGTTACATCCACTTTCCCCCTTCACCTATCTAGTAGTGTACTAGATTCGGCCCAACTTCTCCACTACTTCTCAAATCCACAGATCTTACAGCTCAGTCTTCACCAAGACTTACACTCAGGCACAACATCCCTACCACTCAGTCTTCACCAAGGCCTACACTCAGCCTTCAATAAGGCCTACACTCAGAGAAATGTATCTCCTACACTCAGGCACACAAGCCCTACCACTCAGCCTTTATAAATATAGGCTTACAACTCAGATCCCTTAGGATCCTACAGAAAATAAAAATACATATATTTATAACCACAACTCATATTGAGAAAGTTGAGTTGACTGTCTTCTTGATGAGTTCTTGAAAGAACTTTGCTGAGATCAACGTCCTGTAGCTTTTCTTCAAAGCTTCTTGAATTAGAACACAGTAGGGTTGAATATCTAGACAGATGATCTTCAATCAACTGCTGACTTGTGAATCAGATCTCAATCTGAAACTTTCTTTATCATCCTGGTTCAATAGCTGTTTTCTTAGAAGGAGCTTTCTCTCTCCAACTTCTTAGATCTTCACTTGAAGGTCTTCTTCTGGTTTGTTGTTTCTCATTTCATTGATTACTATTCTCTATCTGTCGATTGTGCTTCTGTTGAAGGAATAAGCCTTTATATAGGCTTTCTTCATGGTGACCGGCTGATCTGGTTCCTAACAAACTTCTGACAGCTCTAACAGTAGCAGTTGACCGGTTGAAATGGCAGCTGTAAAGTCATCCAGTCACTTCTTGAAAACTCTATCACTGTCTGAAAGTGTCGAGATAGATAGTCTTTAAGTGTCGACACAAATAGACCAAGTGTCGACACAAGTGGATTAAGTGTCGACACTAGCCTTCATGGTGTCGACACAACTCCTTGTGTTGTAGAAACTACTTCTCGACACTGCTTCTTCAGAATGTGTCGACACTGATCCTGTGTGTCGACACAAGTCCTTCTTCTTCAATACTTAGTTGATTTCTGCAAAGTGTCGACACAACTCCTTTGTGTCGACACATCTTCTTGTGTTTAGACTTGCCAAGTGTTGACACATCTTCTTTGTGTCGACACATGCCTCCTGTATTGAACCTTTTGCTGAGTGTCGACACATCTCCATTGTGTCGACACATTCTTCATGTGTTGGGACTTTTGCTGAGTGTCGACACATCTCCTTTGTGTCGACACATTCTTCATGTATTGAAGTTTGCTGAGTGTCGACACAGCCTCCTATTATCGACACTTTTACTTGAACTTTGTTGATGTTTTGCTGAGTGTCGACACAGCCTCCTAATGTCGACACTTTTGATGTCGACAAAGTTCCTCTGGGTGTCGACACTGCTTCTAAGTGTCGACACTTGTACTTAGACATTTCTTCATTGTGTGTCGATATAGCCTGTATGTGTCGACACTATCCTTCTGGTGTTGACTCTGCATTCCTGGTGTCGACACAATCACTCCAAGTGTCGACACTGCTTCTCTGTGTGTCGACACAAGCCTTCTTAAGTGTCGACACTTTTCTTCTGGGTGTCGACATATGGACTTAGAAACCTTTTCTGAAAACCTGCAGTTACTTAACCTGCACAAAGTAACTCAAAGTACATCAAATACATCTTGATGTATATCATTGAGTAGGGTGAGGCTTCTTCAAATCAGGTACACATTTTCCAATGTACCCAACAGCCGAGGTTATTAGGCACTACCTGGGGTGGAGGCAGAATTTTCCTAGATGACCCTCATCCCCGTCAGCTGGGTGAGAGCCTGACAGCAGGATCTGCTCGAGGTCTACTTTTAACACCATCGAGTGACTTCCAGCCCTGCCAGCTAGGTGAGAGCCTGACAGCGGGATCTGCTCGAGGCCCAAGGATGACACCGAGTGACTTCCAGCCCTGCCAGCTAGGTGAGCCTGACAACGGGATCTGCTCGGGGTCCACTTCTAACGCCATCGAGTGACTTCCAGCCCTGCCAGCTAGGTGATATCCTGACCACGGGATCTTCTCGAGGCCCAAGGATGACACCGAGTGACTTCCATCCCTGTCAGCTAAGTGAGAGCCTGACAACGGGATTTGCTAGGGGTCCACTACTAATGCGATCGAGTGACTTCCAGCCCAGCCAACTAGATGAGAGCCTGACAGCGGGATCTGCTCGAGGCCCAAGGATGACACCGAGTAACTTCCAACCCTGCCAGCTAGGTGAGAGCCTGACAGCGGGATCTGCTCGGGGTCCACTTATAACGTCGTCGAGTGACTTCCAGCCCTGCCAGCTAGGTGAGAGCCTGACAGCGGGATCTGCTCGAGGCCCACAGATGACACTGAGTGACATCTAGCCCTGCCAGCTAGGTGAGAGCCTGACAGCGGGATCGACTCGGGGTCCACTACTGAGACCATCGAGTGACTTCCAGCCCTGCCATCTAGGTGAGAGCCTGACAGCGGGATCTTGTTGGGGTCCACTTATAACGCCATCGAGTGACTTCCAGCCTTGCCAGCTAGGTGAGAGTCTGACAGCAAGATCTGCTCGAGGCCCAAGGATGACACCGAGTGACTTCCAGCCCTGCCAGCTAGGTGAGAGCCTGACAGTGGGATCTGCTCGGGGTCCACTTCTAACGTCATCAAGTGACTTCCAGCCTTGCCAGCTAGGTGAGAGTCTGACAGCGGGATCTGCTTGGGGTCCACAACTAACACCATAGAGTGACTTCTAGCCCTGCCAGCTAGGTGAGAGCCTGACAGTGGGATCTGCACGGGGTCCACTTCTAACGCCATCGAGTGACTTCCAGCCCTGCCAGCTAGGTGAGAGCCTGACAGCGGGATCTGCTCGAGGCCCACGGTTGACACCGAGTGAATTCCAGACCTGTCTGCTAGGTGAGAGCCTTACAACGGGATCTGCTCGGGGTCCACTACTAACACCATCGAGTGACTTCCAGCACTGCCAGTTAGGTGAGCCTGACAGCGGGATCTGCTCGAGGCCCAAGGATGACACCGAGTGACTTCAAGCCCTGCAAGCTAGGTGAGAGCCTGACAGCGGGATCTGCTCGGGGTCCACTTCTAACGCCATCGAGTGACTTTCCAGCCCTGCCAGCTAGGTGAGCCTGACAGCGGGATCTGCTCGAGGCCCAAGGATGACACTGAGTGACTTCCAGCCCTGCCAGCTAGGTGAGAGCCTGACAGCGGGATCTACTCAGGGTCCACTTCTAACGCCATCAAGTGACTTCCAGCCCTGCCAGCTAGGTGAGAGCCTGACAGCGGGATCTGCTCGAGGCCCAAGGATGACACCGAGTGACTTCCAGCCATGCTAGCTAGGTGAGAGCCTGACAGTGGGATCTGCTCGGAGTCCACTTCTAACGCCATCGAGTGACTTCCAGCCCTGCCAGCTAGGTGAGAGCCTGACATCGGGATCTGCTCGGGGTCCACTACTAACACCATCGAGTGACTTCCAGCCCTGCCAGCTAGGTGAGAGCCTGACAGCGGGATCTGCTCGAGGCCCAAGGATGACACCAAGTTACTTCCAGCCCTGCCAGCTAGGTGAGAGCCTGACATCGGGATCTGCTCGGGGTCCACTTCTAACACTATCGAGTGGCTTCCATCCCTGCTAGCTAGGTGAGAGCCTGACAGCGGTATCTGCTCGAGATCTAAACACACCTTGTCCTTTCATATATACCATGCCGACAGGAGTGACACGTCAAGGGATCTTATTATAAATCAAAGCATTACTTACATATTTTTAAGGAAAAAAGCGCTTTAAGTCATCACCGCTCGAGGTGCGACTTAGTATCTCGCCCTCCACATTCTGGAGTAGATACCCTCCTGATCTTAGTGCTTCCTTTACAATGAACGGTCCCTCCCAACTAGGGTTGATTTTCCCCACAGTTGTCGACCTCCCCGCTGCATCGACTTTCTTTAGCACCAAGTCCCCTTCCGTAAACTGTTTGACTCTGACGTGCTTGTCGAAATACTTAGCCATCCTTCTCTTCACCTCTTCTTGTCGGACCGCGGAAAGGTCTCGTAGCTCCTCTACCATGTCAAGGGAGAGTTGCAACTCTTCCTCATTCTCCTCCTGCCATTCTTCCCTGCCTTCCCTGGCCGCAACAACTCGAGGCGTTTTAACTTCAAATTCCACGGGGAGCACCGCCTCGCATCTATAGGAGAGCCTAAAGGGAATCTCCCCTGTAGCTGTGTTAGGGGTGGTCCTCAGGGCCCAGAGAACCGCGGGAAGCTGCTCCACCCAACTCCCCTTCAGATTTTCCACCTTCTTTTTCAGGAGGTTGACGATGATCTTGTTCGTGGCCTTCACCTGCCCATTGCTCCTAGGTTGATGGACCGAGGCGAACCTGAGGTCGATTCCAAGCTGTTCGCAAAAACTGGAGAACTCGACGCTGGCGAACTGTGGCCCGTTGTCCGTGATAATGGCCTGGGGTAGCCCGTGGCGGCAGATGATCTCCCCCCAAATAAAGTTTCTGATGACTTGGGAGGTCACCTTGGCCAACGCCTTTACCTCTAACCACTTGGAGAAGTAATCAGTCATCACTAGGAGGAACCTCCTCTGCCCACTGTCCTGGGGAAACGGTCTGACCAAATCCATCCCCCAAATGGCAAAGGTCCAGGGGGCTGTGATACTCTTCAGTCGCTGAGCCGGCTGTAGCTGGAGCGGGGCGAACAGCTGGCATTTATGGCACCTACTTACGAACTCTGTCGCGTCGCGGCGCAGGGTGGGCCAGAAGTATCCCTGCCTGACAATCCTTCCTTCTAGGGTCCGACTCCCGAAGTGACTCCCACACTCTCCGGAGTGGACTTCTTCCAAGATTCTCTGTACCTCTCCCTCGGCCACACAACGAGCCAACATTCCTGATAGTGTCTTTTTGTACAGTCGCCCGTCCTGGAGGAGGTAGTATGCCGACTTATGCCTGAGTTTCTTCTTATCTATACCCTTCGGATACTCTCCCGTAGAAAGGAAGGTTACAACTGGGTCCATCCATGAAGGCTGCCAATCTATCTCCATAAGCTCTCCTTCTTCGATGGAGGGGAGGAATAGGTCTGTAATGGTACCTCCCACCCAAGGACCGTGCTTTGTAAGCCGATCGACCTGCTCATTTTCCTCCCGGGGTACGTGCTGGATTGAAAAGGTTTGGAACGTGTCGATGACCCCCTTTACCTTGGCTAAGTATAATCGCAGGGTAGGCTCTCTAGCCTCAAACTCCCCGTTTATCTGTGAAGCTACCACCATCGAGTCGTTAAGGACCTCCACGTCCAACACCCCCAGCTCCCTGGTCAGGCGCAGCCCTGCTATCACAGCCTCGTACTCGGCTTGATTGTTGGTGATGGGAAAGTGCACCACCACCGTATGTTCAATTCTAGTCCCTTGAGGGCTTTCCAAGATCACTCCCACTCCAAAGGAATGCCTCCCCGAGGCGTCATCCACCTTCACCTTCCAAGGGGTCGGGCGGGTGAGCTCCTCCTCTGCCACCTCAATCACATAATCAGCCAAAAAGTCGGTCATTGCTTGAGCTTTGATCGAGAGGCGGGGGAAGAAGGAAACATCGAACTCACTCAACTCCACCGACCACTTGGCTAGTCTGCCAGAATGCTCCACCCCCTCAAAGATGCTGCGAAGAGCATGGTCAGTCATCACTCGGATTGAGTGTGCCTGGAAATAAGGTCGCAACCTTCGGGCCGAGACGATCAGGGCGAAAGCCAGCTTCTCCAAAATTGGATACCGGAGCTCGGCCTTCCTCAGGACCCGACTCACGTAGTAAATAGGGAGTTGTTTCCTCCCCTCCTCCTGAACTAGGATGGAGCTGAAGGCCTCTGCCCCTACCACGAGATATAAAAACAGGTCCTCCCCCTCCTTGGGCCCTTGGAGCAGCGGAGCCTGGGTCAACTGCACCTTGAGGGCCTGCAATGCCTCCTCGCACTCCTTGGTCCATTCAAACCTTTGACCGCCCCTTAGCATTTTGAAGAAGGGGAGCACTTTTCCCCAGCCCGGGAGAGGAATATACTTAGCCCTGCCAGTTTCCCTGTCAGGCGCTGTACCTCCTTGGTATTCCGTGGCGACCCTAGCTCCATGATGGCCTTGACCTTGTCAGGATTTGGCTCGACCCCCGCAGGGGTAAGGAGATGCCCCAAAAACTTTCCCCTGCTAGCCCCGAAGACACACTTCAGGGGATTCAATCGCATCTTGTACTTGCGCAGGGTAGCGAAGGTCTCCTCTATGTCTTGGAGGTGGGAGTCCACATACTGATTCTTGATCATGAGGTCATCCACATACACCACCAGATTCCTCCCATTTTGCTCTTTGAATACCCTGTCCATCATCTTCTGGTAGGTCTCCCCTGCGTTCTTTAGCCTGAAGGGCATCATCTTGTAACAATAGCATCCATCCCCCACGATGAATGAGACATCCTTGTTGTCCGGGGGGTGTATCCTGATTTGATGATAACTTGAAAAAGTATCTAGAAAACTCATTACAGAAAAACCAACGGCTGAGTCAACCAGCGCGTCGATACGAGGCAAAGGATAACAGTCCTTAGGACAAGCTTTATTAAGAAAGGAGAAATCGATACACATTCGCCACCGACCGTCTCCCTTTTTGACCACAACCACATTGGAGATCCAGCCAGGATATTGGATCTCGGACACGAAGCCGGCCTTGAGAAGCTTTACAACTTCCTCTCTGATGGGCTCCGCTAGCTTGTCCGCGGCGGACGTCTTCTTTTGTTGGACGGGGCGTGTTCCCGGGTCCAGGTTGAGGCGGTGGTAGGCCACATCTGTGTCAACCCACGGCATCTCCGCGGCATTCCATGCGAAGATGTCCACATTCTTCTAGATGCATTCCAACATCCTGCCTTGGTCCTCCAGGGTCAGCCCTCCGCAGACGCGAAATCAGCTTCCTGCTCAGCCTCCGTCATCCTTCGCCCCATCGCCTCAGCTCCCTCCTGCCAAGAGATGGAGTTCACAGCGGTGACATAGCACTCCTACGCCACCTTGGGGTCCTCCCTGACCCTGACTTGAACCCCCTCGACATTGAACTTCAAGCACTGATGGAATGATGAGGGGACGCAGCGGAAGGCGCTGATGAGGGGCCTCCCGAAGATGGCGTTGTAGCTGTTGGGCGCATCCACGATGACGAATCTGTAGTTTCTGACTGCCCCCCTAGAGTGACATGGAGACTGACTGCTCCGTCCAATTCCTTCCTCTCCTCCGAAAACCCGAACAGGGGTCCATCTGAGGCCAGCACCCTCTTCGCCTCCACCTTCATCGCATCGAGCGTCTTCTTAAAGACGACGTTGACGGAGTTCCCGTTGTCAATGAGGATCCGAGAGACGGTAAAATTTTCAATGGTTGTCTTGATGACCACCGCATCACAGAATGGATCCTCGTGATCCAGCATGTCGCTCCGGGTGAAGGTGATCCTCCCTCTGGGGGGGGGGGGGTTTGGGATGTCGAGGCAACGCTCCGACGATACATGGTGTGGAGGCCTGCCTTCCGGGAAGCCTCGACTTCCACCCCCCCCCCCCCCCCCCCCCCCCCCCCCCCGTGGATCACCCCGATCCCTCCTCGGGTCCCAACATCTACTCGGTCTTCGCAATGGTCCTCCTCCACCCGAGGTAGAACCTTCTCAATCCTCACTTCCTAGCGCCCCTGCTGCTGGTGTTCCCTGTCCCTTCTCATTTCAAGGAACTCTGGGCACATTGCTGTGGCGTGCCCCTCCTCCTGATGGAAGTCGTAATAGGGCAACTCCACCCTAACTTCTCTCCTCCTCGTTCTTGCTACTCTCCTCCTCTCCCACATGGCTATGGACATAGCCTCTTTCTGATCGCGGAGTCGGGGCCTCTGGGCTTGCCTCCAGCTCGGGGGGTGGAATTCATCTTGCCCGCCTTGGTGGCGATCCCTTCCTTGGTATCCCCTCTGTAACCCCTGCCCTTGCCACTCAGGTATCCAGCCCAGCCGACGGTCGGGCTCCTGACACCCCCACCTGGGCTATTGCTGCCCCTGGAGTTGTCTCTGCTCCCTCTATCGGGGCTCTCCTCTCCTCTCCTCTCCTCATGTCCTCTTCCTCCTCTCAACTCCTCCTCCTCCGTGGCCCACCTGGCCAGCTTCTGCGCAAACTCCGGGTTCGATGCTTCCCGTCAACCTCTCTCGCCGCCCTCTCCATCAGCTCATCGTAAGTGAGGGGGAACTCTCTTCAGTTCCATCCTGAAGAAACCTTACTGCAGGCCCAGGATGAAGGCCATCATCAAACTATGGCCCGACATCTGCTAGACCTGAGTAACCTCCTCCTGGAACTGATCCACGTAGCTCCCCAGAGTCTCGTTCACCCCCTGCTTGATGTGAAACAGGGATTCTGACTCTTTTTTCCTCTTCTTCGAAGTAGTGAACTTCAGCATGAACCCCCGATGCAGGTCCTCGAAGCAGTAAATGGAGTTGGCCGGTAGCTGATGGAACCACTCCCTCGCCTTCTCCTTGAGGGTGATAGCGAAGATCCGGCATTTGAACCCATCGGACATTTGCCGGATTGAAACTACGTCCTCGAACCATTGAATGTGTTGGACTGGGTCTCCCTTCTCGGTGTAGTAGGACATCTCGGGTTCCCTGAACCCCTCTGGAATGGGAGCTGAAGAGACCAACTCGCTGAAGGGGCTGCCTCCCACTGCTGGGTGAGCTGGCAAGTCTCGCGTGCCTAGCTCATCGAACCGGCCTCGGCCTGCCGAGCCGTGGAAGAGCTCGCGCCCGGGGAGCTCGCACCCGGGGAGCTCGCTCCCCGCCCCTCCTCGGCCACTTCTTTCCCAGCTCGCCTGCCGGGAGCATCCTCGCCCAGGGTGGGGGCGGATGAGATCTGGACTGCTGGAGTCGAGCACTCGGCCTGGGCGCCGAGTGCAAACTTGACGAGGTTCAGTACCTCGCTCCTGAAATCCTCGAACCTCCCCACCGTGGCGAGAGGCGAGAGTGGCGGCGAGTCCGGCCTGTCAGATCCTTGTCCTCCCGTCATCTAGTTCGCTGGAGCTTTTCTGTACTGACCACGCTCTACGCTCACAACACCAAAATGTTGAAACCAGAAATCGGCTTCATGTGGAGTTCACCCATGGGGAAGGGGTGGTCGTGCACCTACTTCACTCCTGCAAGCAAAACAACAAGAGAAACAACGGAAAACTGACCCATAGGCTCGGCGGGGAGGACCCACCACATACCCGGAAGATCTGAGAGCGCTTCCCCTCCTTAGCCAAAGGCCGAGCTAAGGTACCCTCAGAAAGTACTTGAAAATTGGAACAATTGAGCACAAGAAGCGTGCCTTCTAGGGTACCCCTTGGGTCCTATTTATAGTTTTTAGAATCTGAACTGCCAATAACCAAATTGAGGTGACCTAAAATTACCAGAGAACCCTTGTTTGGGTCTGCCAACAGCCAAACTCTGTTGTTTTGAAGGGCTATAGGCAGACCAGCGGGGGCTAAACAGTAAAAAATACCTCATGGGTCCAGGCGAGCTGGGGAGCTTTGGCCATCTCAGCGGATCCAGTTCTCCTACTATTGCCAAGTTCTGTCGTGAGAGTGCGAGCTGAGACGGCTCGCCTATGCGTTGGCCTCCATTAGTCGATCTCAGCTAGACAATTCTTGGACTAGCCTGGCGAATCGCGGAGCTCGCGGTCGACGAATGCTGATCTCCGGTCGACGAATCGCCGAGCTCGCGGTCGACGAATGCTGATCTTCGGTCGACGAATGCCAAGCTCAGACTCAGCATCTCTACTGTTGAGCTCGCCCATTATCTTTAGCTGGAGTGGCCTGGTCCCTGGCGACCTCACTCGCCAGACACGGGGTTGTACATCAATCACTTGATATACAGGGTGATCTCTAAGTGTGACTAATTCAGTAGGAGTTGGTTGAGCAACAGCTTGGGGAAATATTTCCTCTTATGGAATTATAGATGTTGTTGGCTCTTCACTGAGTTCAGTGTCTTCATCTTCACTATTTTCAGCAACATGTGGAGAAGGTTATGTAATAGCCTCATTGCTGAGGGTCAATTCATCCAACTTTTCACACAAATTTGGTTCCTGCAAGTTTTCACTAGTAGAAGAAATCTTCTCATTGTAAAACATGTTAGTTTCATCAAAATAAATGTGAATAGACTCTTCCATTTTCATAGTTGATTTGTTATAAACCATATAAGTCTTGCTTACTTGGGAATATCCAAGAAAAATTCCTATTTCACCCTTAGCTTCAAACTTTCTATTGTGTTTCTTGTTGTTGTTATGAATATAACAAATGCAACCAAAAATTTTAAAATAGTCTACTCTAGGTTTCTTCCCTTTGAGTAGTTCATAGGGGGTCTTGCCCTTAATTTTGTGTATCAGACTCCTATTCAGTACATAGTTTGTTGTGCTTACAGCCTCTGCCCAAAAGGATAGGGGCTAGTGAGAATCTGCAAGTAATGTGCTTGCAGCTTCAATCAGTGTTCTATTTTTCTTTTCAGCTATCCCATTTTGTTGAGGAGTTCTAGGAGCAGAGAAACAATGCCTGATACCTTCCTTCTCACAGAATTCTTGAATGGGAAGAGACTCAAACTCAGTACCATGATCACTTCTGATCAATGCAACTGGAGTAGAGTACTCAGTCCTTATGCTCTTAAGAAAATTTGTAAGAACCTTGAAGTTATCTGACTTGTTTCTCAAGAAGAACACACAAGTGAACCTTGAGCAATAATCAACAATTACTAAGGTATAAGACTTCCCTCCTAGGCTCTGTACAACAATGGGTCCAAAGAGATCCATGTGTAGAAAATATAGAATCCTAGGTGAATCACTCTTATTAAGTGACTTAAAACTATTTTTAGTTTGCTTGCCTAACTAACAAGCCCTACAAAGGCTTTCCTTCTTATAGGGGAAAGAAGACAATCCTCTAACAAGGTTGTCCCTAGAGAGTTTAGAAATGTTTTTGTAGGTTTACATGTCCTAATCTCCTATGCTAAAGATCATTATTATTACTAGTTTGGTTAAACAAACATATTTCAGTTTTAGCTGACTTAAAATTAACTTCATAGATATTTCCTACTCTAGTACCAGTTAATACTACTTGGTTATCTACAGAAGTAATAATATAGGAAGTTTTATTAAATGATACCTGAAACCTTTCATCACATAACGGACTTATGGATATAAGGTTGTGCTTCAGTCCATTTACATAAGCAACCTTCCTGAAGGTGACTGCTCCAATTTTGACCTTTCCATATCCTTCAGTCTGGCCTCAATTAGAATCACCAAATATTATTTTTGGTGCTAGCTTAGACTTGTAGTTGATTAGGTTGTCCTTGTTTCCAGTCATATGCTTTGAACAACACTATCCAGATACCACTGTTGCTCTGTGGTGGGATAGTCTTTCACCTGCAATAAAACAGATTAGCTATTCTTGACCTTGGTTACCTTGGGTCCTTGTTTATTTACATAATTAAAGCTGGAATTGTAAGAGTATTCTGGTTGATTTTTATAACCCATGGAGTGAAATCTTATAGGTGGAATTATCCACTTGGTGAATGGAATAACACATGGTCTTGGTGGATTAAATGTTCTATATGAAATAAAGTTTTTGTTATTATGAATTGGGTTCGACGAATTTTGGTAAGTTCGTCAATCTGAGTTCGATGAATGGGGATGAGTTCGTCGAACTCCACTCAGAGAATGCAAGTATTCATTCTCTGGGCCCCAATATCGTCGATCTCGGGTCGACGAACCATACAGGTTTTGTTGATCGTAGTTCAACAAATAATTATAATGACATTTTGCGTTCGGAGTTCGTCGAGTGGAGTTCGACGAACTGTACACATTTCATCGATCTGAGTTCGACGAAATCTGCTGAACATTGTTATGGTTAGGATCTTTCTTATTATTTCTCTTTTTCTTATTCTTTTGTTTTAATTCTGGTTATTTAACATTATTATTATCTATCTTTTCTTTGCCCTTTTTCTGAAATAGATTTTATTGGAGTAGTTAAAATATTCTTCTGAATTAGTGGGGGTTGGCATGATGAAGCACCTAAGCCCAGCTTGCCATTAAGCCTGACATTCACTATGCTTGTGATGTCTATCAACTTAATACTTCTACCATTTAGGGATTCTTCAAGTTGTCTTGCCTCAGCCAATTCAGTTTTTAATGAGATGATCTATTCATTAGCTATGGTTAATTCATCTTTTAATTTGAAATTTTCAGAAAGCAGGTTTTCCTGATCAGTCAATTTTTCTCTAAGATGTGTGATCTCCTTTTCAGAATTTATTAAACCAATGCATAAAGATTTAAATTAGTTATAAAGTTTTTTGAATTGAAATCAAAGGAAGATAATACCTGATTTACCTCAGATTCAGAAGGTTCATCAATGTATGATTGCTCAGCCTCAGATAGGCTGCTTGATGCATCAATGGCCATCAAGCAAATCTTATTTGCCTTAGCCTCTTCTTCATCTTTACTGGATCTAGAAGATGAAGATGCATCTTTATTTTCACTCCATGTTTCAGCCACAAACACTTTCTCCTTCTTTTTATGCTTGTTGGACGAGGGCTTGCTGTAGTGCTGCTTCCTGGATTCCTTTTCTCTTCTTCTCTCCTTCTCTTGGTTCTCTGGACACTATGATATAAAGTATCCTGGCTTCCTGCAACCAAAGTAAACTTCTTTAGTTGGTGTCTTGTTATGCCTTGGCTTGTCATCTTGCCTAGATGACTTTCTTCTGAAATCCTTCTTAGCCATTTTGTAGAATCTCTTGGCTAAGAGACTCGGAAGTTATTCACTAGTTGTTGGAGCTTCTAATTCTTCCAAAGCTTTGAAAGCTATGTTTTGTTCCTTTCTTGTTACTGAAGGAGTCTTCTGCCCTGCAGCTTCTCTTGTCTTTATGAGTTGCTCATATGATTTGAGCTTTCCAAGAAGAGATTTAGTGGAAATCTCATTAAGACTTCTGGCCTGCTTGATTGGCCAAATTCTGAAATCCCATGAGCCGGGGAAGCACATGAGAATCTTGTCATTGACTTCTGTGAGGGTGATGTCCTTGTTTAGAGTTTTCAGCTCATTGATGATTGAGCTTAGTCTATTGTACATGTCACTCGCACACTCTGATTCTTCTTTCTTGAAATTTTCATATTGGGAGATGAGATTAGATCTCCTGTCTTTTCTCTCATCTACAGATCCAGCAACCATCTAGTTGAGAGAATCCCAGATAGCTTTGGCTGATGTGCACTCAGCCACTTTCTGGAATATGTCATCTAACATAGTCTATGCTAAGATGTTCATGACCTTAGCATCTGCTATCTTGGCCTTCTTCTGTACATCTGTCCACTCAGGTGGTAGAACAACATGTGTGTTGAAAGTTGTAGTTGTGGTAGCCACTAGAGCTGGTGGTCCTATCAAAATAGAATCGTATATGTCTTCATCAATAAAGTTCATATAAAGCCCAATTCTTGTCTTCCAGATAGCAAACTTATTCAGGTTGCAAACTGGAGGTCTGGTGCTTGCATAATATTTGTTCTGTGCCATGATATGAAATAAATAGAAAAGCTAGGTACAAGGAAATCAGATCTAACAAGGATTTTTTGGTTCAAGTGTTAGCATGTACAACCAAATGAACACCCCTCTGATACCAATTGAAAGATATGGTATAACACTGATACCAATAGAAATATAAGGGGATAGATCTGATTACTCTAGAGGGGGGTGAATAGAGTAACTTAAAACCCTTTTGGCTGTTTTTAAATATATCAGAGTAAAATAGGTGATAATATAGTAGTATAAAAAGAAATGCAAACTAAGCTAATTTATCACAGCACAGCAAGAACAAAACAGAAAATGATCACACACAGACAACACAAGAATTTTATAGTGGTTCCCCAAACTGGGTACATCCACTCTTCTACCACCCTGGTAGGAATCCACTATCAGGTTTTTGATCAGGTGACTGCAACCACGAGATCTATTTACAGTGAGATAATACAACCCTTTAGGTTTTTGATCAGGTGACCAAAAACTAAGAATAAACTTTTGAAGGAAGTTAATAAACCCTTTTATAGGAGGTTAAGAGAGGTGATGTTGTCTTATTTTTCTCTAATCAACGGAGAGGACTTTAGTGGATTGCTGGTGTCAAAGCTCCTTCTGAAATAAGAATGGTTCAGAAAGCTTGGAGCCTTGCTCATGGTGTAGGTCTTCAGCCTTTTCTTGAAGAAATCCAGGAACTTTCTGACTGATTCAGAGTAGTTGTCCTTGAATGTCCCTAGAGTAGAAGTTGAATAAGGATTCTTGATATTTATGGTTGTTCTCTTCTTCAGTCTTTAGAAAGATCAAGGGGAAAACAAAATGTTTTCATCACAGAGAAGAAGCAGATTTTCTTCTGTTATTTTATGTTTCTCTTCTCTGTATTCTCTTGTATTACCACTGATTGTTTGATATCGAGTCTCTATCTTCTCTATTCTTATTTTGTCTGAAAAGAGAAAAATCGCTTTTATATTCTGCTGTCAAAATTTCCCTTTGAAATTTGAATTCCAAGCATTGATTGCAGATTGATTTTCGAGAATGAAATGATTGGAGAATATACTTTAATGAGTTTCCCCAACTGTCCCAATAAATTAAGCAAGTAATTAATCCTGATGAAAACCATAATTAATGCTATCAATAACGGCTATATTCAGGAGAATATGAGCATTAATTATTCAGGAAATCACTGCTAAGAAATATAATAAATAAGGACAAAATAAGGAAAATTTCTAAGTCTGGCTTTGCACAGAATTCATCGAGCTCTGAACATAATTCGTCGACTAGAGTTCCAAGTTCGTCGAGCTGATAATTCCTGTTCGTCGACCTGAGCTCAGCGAACTGCATTCTGCAAGTAATTTGCCAAATCTGTGCTCTAAGTTCGTTGAGTTTAGAATCTGTCTTCGTCGAGCAGAGAATTTGTCTGAATGAAGAGATCATCGAACTGAGCTTGAATATCGTTGAGTTCAACTCAGAGAATTAACTCTAAGTTCGTCGATCTACGATCGACGATCGTCGAGCTGAGTTTGAAGAATTTCGAACTGATAATTTTGAACTTGAATTCTTCTAAGTCTGGGTCTACTGAAGTTCTCTGCTGGCTAGTCCATGAAGGTTGAACCTAATGACTTAGCCTAAACTCTAGGACTAAAAGACTTAACCCTGGCTATACAATGTGGGTCAAAACTTATCCTAATTAGTGAACCTAGCCCAAATCCAAACTAGGGATCCATATCTTTCACCTCCTCAACTCCAGACGCCAACACGATGACCGACATTATAGCAATCAATGCTTGGAATTCAAATTTCAAAAGAGAATTTTGATAGCAGAATATAAAAGAGATTTTTCTCTTTTCAGACAAAATAAGAATAAAGAAGATAGAGACTCGACAACAGACAAGTAGTGGTAACACAAGAGAATACAGAGAAGAGAAACAGAAAATAACAGAAGAATATTTGTTTCTTCTCTGTGATGAAAACATTTTGTTCTCCCCTTGATCTTTCTGAAGACTGAAGAAGAGAACCACCATCAATATCAAGAATCCTTCTTCAACTTCTACTCCAGGGACATTCAAGGACAACTACTCTGAATCATTCAAGAAGTTCTTGGATTTCTTCAAGACAAGGCTGAAGACCTACACCCTGAGCAAGACTCCAAACTTTCTGAACCATTCTTATTTCAAAAGGAGCTTTGACACCAGCAATCCACTAAAGTCCTCTCAGTTGATTAGAGAAAGAGAAGACAACATCACCTCTCTTAACCTCATATAAAAGTGTTTATTAGCTCCCTTCAAAAGTTTATTCTTGGTTTTTAGGCACCTGATCAAAATCCTAAAGGGTTGTGAGATCTTCCTGTAAATAGATCTTGTGGTGGCAGTCACCTGATCAAAAACCTGATAGTGGATTCCTACCAGGATGGTAGAAGAGTAGATGTACCCAGTTTGGGGAACCACTATAAAATTCTTGTGATGTCAATTTGTGATCATTTTCTGTTTTGTTCTTGTTATGTTGTGATAGATTAGCTTAGCTTGCATTTCTTTTTATACTACTATATTATCACCTATTTTACTCTGATATATTTAAAATAGCCAAAAAGGTTTTAAGTTACTTTATTCACCCCCCCCCCCCCCCCCCCCCCCCCGCCCTCTAGAGTAATCAGATCTATCCCCTTATATTTCTATTGGTATCAGTGATATACCATATCTTTCATGATCCAGTGAGATCGTGTTGTAATCTCTGAGGAGCTAAGTTATTGGAGAAGTGCCTTATCTAACATTCTATTAGAAATGCAGGAGGGATATTGGATGTACCCATATACTGGGGAACCACTATAAAGCTACTATGTCGTCTGGGTGATATTCTTAAAAGCATCAGCAATCATATCATAACACAGTATAATTAGTTAAAGGTCAAAAGAATATAAAAAAGACCTTAATAACCTATTCACCCCCCTCCCCCCCCCCCCTCTAAGTGATTAGCTATCCTTCTATTCAAATATTTTCAAGTGATATCAGAGGGAGGTTGCTCAAGAAAGGCTTATCAGTATGAGTAGATCTCAAAGGGTAGCTGAGAAAAGATAAGTATGGGTTCAGAAGAGAACCATAAGGAACTAGGTTCTATGAAGCTTCCTCTATGCAGGAAAGAAAATTTTGGAATCTGGAAAGCATCATACACTAGCATTTATGTTATAGAACTAGAAGGACCATTCATTCACTTGAAGGTATCAGTTCTTGATACAAATATCAAGACTCCTAAGAGTTATTGTTGGGTTTTGCATGCACAATAGCCCAGATTTGTATGAAGTCACCCTTAAACTAAGATGAATTAAGTTTGTATTTGATGCTCCTTTTGTTTAGTGTTTACAGGACTTAATTGCTAAGTGTAGACCAATGTCAGTCTACAATGAGTCTCCAAACACAGGATCATACAATGTAATCCCTCATTGTGTGATCTATGGTGTTGACTCATGTGTAACATCTCTATTGGAACACACTTCCTTTTCAAGCACTAAGGGTAAGAGAAAAGATGAATGCTGATTTTTATGGAGAATCAAGATTTTAAGTTTTTCAGAAAAAGTCCAAGCCTTTTTCTCGAGTACTATATTTGTACTCGGGAAGGACTTATGAAATTTCTCGAGTAAGACTTGCCTTTATTTTGAGTGGCAGAAGTTGTTCTTGAGAAAGCTCAATGTTGTTCTCGAGAAGGGCATTTGTTCTCGAGTAATATATGACATTTCTTCTCTGGATGTTTCTTTTTCAGACAAATACTTTTCTAATTCTTTTTCTCGAGAAGATTAATATTATTCTAGAGAAGACTATCTTTTGTTCTCGAGATGCAGAAGTCATTTCTCGAGAACCAGAGTATTTTTCTCGAGAGCTGGATATTTGTTCTCGAGATGATTATTTGTTCTCGAGTACTAGAATGTTTCTTCTCGAGAGCAAAACATCATTTTTCTCGAGTACTTCTATCATTCTCGAGACTGCATATTTTCACCTCCACATATTTTTCTAAGTGTTTTTCTCGAGATCCTCTAAGCTCTTCTCGAGAACCATAAACTATTTTTTTCGAGTACTATACTTCTTCTTGAGAATGTTGTTTTCTCTCTCCACATTATTTTTCTCTAAGTCTTTCTCTCGAGAACTTCTTTATTGTTCTCGAGAAAATAATTCATTTGTTCTCGAGTATTATACTTCTTCTGGAGTACACCCAGTCTCTTTTACTGAAAATTGCTGAGTCCAGATAGACGTGTATTTCAAACATCATTAGCGCGTGATTGAAAACTTGGATGTCATTAATGACGATTATGACTGTTACGGTAATCCTATATAAGGTCTTGTCATTTTCGACCAACCCTAAGAAGATTTTAAGAAGAATTTCAGCCTCCACAGGAAGTAATTCCAAGATTTCTGAATCCGACAATTCTTTTCCAAATCGAGAGCCGCAGATCTTCTTCTTCATTGCCAAAGCGCTTTCGATCCAGATCGATTCAGAGAAGTTGATTCACAGATCGAGTTTATTTTCCAACGACAGACCTTCTACTTAATCGTGTGAGTCCAGAGTATTTCAGATCCGAGATATTGTCGATTCTTCTTCAACAAATTCTGATAAAGCCGCAAAGCTCAATGAAAGAAGAGCAGGCAGAAGGATTTCAGATCTGGGAACAAATCACTATTTGTATTCATTATTTCATTCTATTCTTGTAGGAGATCTTTCTCCGAGTTATAGGAGTTGTTTTTTCCGAGTTCTTGTAAGAAGATTTTTATCTTGCGAGTGTAGATCCAGTTTTCGGATCGAGTTGTAGGAATGTTGTTCTGAGGTGTAGGATTGGTTTCAATCCGAGATTAGTGGAGTTGCCAAGTCTAGTGCTTTGCTAGATTGGTGAGTGGAAAGTGGATGTACCCAAGGTTGGGGAATCACTATAATTCTTGCTGTTGTCTGTGATTGCTTGGTTGATTTTTTTGTGCATAGATCATTAAATTTTTTATTCCGCAAAAGACGCACAACTCACCTATTCACCCCCCCCCTCTAGGTGATTTATGTAAGACCACTAAAACATTTTCAATTGGTATCAGAGGCAGGTTGTTCATAAAAAGGTTAACACCTTGAACAGATCTGCCCCAAAGTTGACTTTTGAGTAATTCAAGCATGGACAAGGCTAAGGATTTTGCAAAGTGTACAACCTGGGGCTCGCGAGAGAGACGGTCCAGCGGGCGAAGGGATGACTGGCGAGATGATAGGATGCCCGCCTACAGGAGGCGAGAGGGAGCAACCTCTGGAGTGGGCGAGACCTTCTAGTGGGCGGGGTCACCCAAGAAGGCGAGAGAGCTCACATGCCGGAAAGGCGGCGAGACGAGCATGGTCTCCGTCTCGCCCGACAGCACCTCCCCCACTCGCCGAAGGAGACTAACAGCTCTACCAATTCTAAACCATAAGGGAGATTTTACCTTTGGGCCCCAGATGGCTTTACATTTTTACCCTTGGAGGCCTGCGTATAGCTCTCCAGGACAGCGGAGCTGGGCTATTAGCAGACCCGGTCCAGGGTGTTTTGGTCATTTTGAGAAGGTTTGAAAGTGATATTTGCAGAGCAGATTCAGAAACCTATAAATAGACCGATAAGGTGTCTGAAAAAAGGTTGTTGAACCTTCCCACTTTTTCCCTCTCAGGCACCTAGCTTAACACTGGCTAGGGAGGGGAAGACTAACAGTTCTTCCGGGTAAGAGGTGGGACCTCCAAGTTGAGTCCCCTCGGTCTGTTTCCAGGTCGCTGACTCTCGTCAGGGCGGTAGCGCAAGGAGAGTACGTGTGGGTTGCATTCTGCTTCGAACTCTAGGAGGGACCGGAAAGCCGGTTCCAACATTTTTGGTGCGGTGAGCGTGGAGCGCAGCCCTCAGAGAAGAACCTTGAGCAACCAACATGGCGGGAGATCATGGAGAAGGAGAAGGAGGGGAGTCAGATAATCAGGGGGGATATGTAGGGAGAACGGAGTTCCTGGCTTCGATCAAGGGGATCATGGATCTATTGCAGGGGATCTCGCGGCAGGGAGACTGTTCAACTCCACTGCCCACAGTGCCAGCTCTCGCGACTCAGGAGGAACTCGTCTCGGCGCGAGTCGGAGAAGACGCCCCGGGAGAAGGCCGGGAAAGGAGGTGATGCTGGAAGGGACCGGGAGGGACATGGCGGGAAGAGAGCTGTTCCCAAGTCCGGCGAGTACCATCGCGCCAGGGGAGGTCGTCGCGCGAGTAGGGGTGGCGAGACCGGCGGCGCGAGGGTCCCCCTTTTGCGAGCTAGTCCTGTCTGCTCCGGTCCCGGAGGGCTTCAGGGAGCCCGAGATGAATTACTATGTAGGGAAGGACGATCCCCTCCATCATCTGCAGTGGTTCGAAGATGCTGTCTCAATCAGGCCCATGACGGACGCGTTTAAGTGTCGCCTCTTCGCGATCACTCTGAAAGACAAAGCTAGGGACTGGTTCCATCAACTCCCGGCAGGCTCGATATATTGTTTCGAGGACTTGAGTAGAAGTTTCCAACTTCGATTCTCCACATCTAAGAAGAGGAAGAAGAACCCGGAATCGATCTTTTTGATCAAGCAGAAGGCGGATGAATCCCTGGCCCAGTACGTGGATAGGTTCCAAGAGGAGATTCTGGATATACAGGAGGTACCGGGCTTCGCCCTCCAGATGGCTTTCACAGTGGGACTGCGGGAAGGATTCTTCAAGATGAGCCTCACCTGGAAGGCTCCGCTCTCCTTTGAGGGCTTGATGGAGAAGGCGGCCAAGGAAATAGCGATGGAGGCGGCGAACCCAGCTTTTGCGAAAAAGTTGGCGAGGCTGACCGAGATAGAGTCGAGGGAGACAGGGGGGAGGCAGCAGGAAGCGAGGAGAAGAGACGAGCCGAGGGCGCCGGCGTATCCAGAGCTGGGATGGAGGCAGCAGGGGGGACGGCCCCCGGGCAAGGAAGAGGATTTCCCCAAGGGGAAGAAATCAACAAGGAGGACCGGGAAGGTTCAATCAGATGGGGTGGGGGTATGGTCATAGACCGCCCCTACCTCCTCCGCAGCAGGCCATGGCCATCGGCCGAGGTAGAGGAAGGGGCCGGGCAAGAGGAAGAGGAGCAGGAGCAGGGAGAAGGAGGGACCCTCAGGAAGGAGACCGGAGGGGGGGGGGGGTGGCGTTGCACTACTGTGACTTCCACGAGGAGGAAGGTCACGCAACGGCTACCTGCCCGGATTTCTTGGAGTTAAGGAGGACTCGAGGAGCTGGGGAACAGCCAAGGCCAGTGCGGATAGAGGAAGTAACGATTACAGGGGAAGAGGATCGGTGTGTGGATCGTGCGGATGAAGGGGACCGCGGGCTGGTTGGGGTGATCAATGGGGGAGTGGGGATAGAGGCGGCCCGAAAGGCGAGCCTTCACACTATGTACCGCCGAAGTGTCGCCTCGACGTCACAATCCCCTCCTCCCGATGAAAAGATCACGTTTTCAAGAAAAGACATGCCCGACCATGAGGACCCCTTTTGTGACGCGTTAGTGATACGGACCGCCATCGAGAACTTCACGGTGTCGCGGATCCTGGTCGACAATGGAAGCTCGGTGAACGTGATTTTTAAGAAGGCATTCAATGCAATGAGGGTAGAGGCACGGAGGGTACTGGCAGCGGATGGACCATTGTTTGGATTCTCAGGAGAAAGGAAAGAGGTTGAGGGGGGTGTAGGACTTCAAGTAACTCTGGGAGGACTATCCCGAAACTGCCGTTTTGTCATAGTGGATGCCCCAAGTAGCTACAACGCTATATTTGGGCGCCCCTTGATCAGCGCTTTCAGATGCGTTCCGTCGTCGTTTCACCAATGCTTGAAGCTGAATTCTGGAGGTACTCAAATCAGGGTACGAGGAGATCCGAAGGCAGCAAGGGAATGTTACGTGACAGCGGTAAACACAATCTCCTGGCAGGGGGACGCAGAGGAGTTGGAAAGGAGGATGGAGCGATTGCAACAAGAGCAGGGAGGCAAAGAAGAAAGAGAGGAGGAAAGTGCTGGGGGAGAGGGAGAAGTAACGGTGGGAGGCATTGCGGGGGAGCCAGCGATGGCGGGAGAGAAATTCGGGGAGACGGGGATGGAAGAGGAAAGGGAGAGGGGAAGAGCTGAAGGTGAGGGAGGAGAGACGGGAGCAGAAGGGGAAGTAGATCAAAGAGAAGAGGGAGGGAAGAAGTAGAAGAGGAAGACGGAAGAGGTGGGCGGATCGCCCGGAGAAGGGACCCGTCCAGAAAAGAGAAGAGCCTCCTGGCAGGGAAAAGAGGGCGCGAGCAGGTGGGAGGCAGAGCAGCCGGGGGAAGAGGGAATGATGGCCAACGTAGAAGACAAAGTCCAGCAGCAGGGTAAGCAGGCAGGACAGGAAGAAGAGGAGGAACCATCCAGGCTGAAAGCTGCGGTGGAGGTCCTGGAGGTAGAAATACGCACCAAGGAAGGCCGAGTAGAAAGGATAAAGATCAGTGGCGAGCTCAACCCAGAGGACCGGGAGAAGGTCAGGACCTGCGTACAAGACAATATTGACGTCTTCGCGTGGAGCGCCGCGGACATGCCGGGGGTCGATGCAGACGTCGCCTGTCACCGCCTCAATCTGGACCCCAACACCCGCCCCATACGACAAAAGAAGAGGGCCATCGCCTCGAAGATGGCCGGACCTATTAGAGAGGAAGTGGAAAAATTGCTTAAGGCGGGGTTTGTGTCCGCCTGTAAGTATCCGGGGTGGGTGAGTAATGTTGTAATGGTCCAAAAAGGGGAGGGTAAGTGGAGGATGTGCGTAAATTTTTCTCTTTTAAATAAAGCATGCCCTAAGGATTGTTATCCGCTGCCCCGAATCGACGCGCTGGTTGACTCAGCCGTCGGTTTCCCTTTTATGAGTTTCTTGGACGCGTTTTCTGGGTACCATCAAATACGCATGCATCCTCCGGACGTTAAGGACGTCACCTTCGTCATGGAGGATGGGTGCTTCTGCTTTAACATGATGCCCTTCGGTTTGAAAAATGCGGGCGCAACCTATCAAAGGATGATGGATCAAATTTTCCGAGAACAGAAAGGAAGGAACCTCGAGGTTTACGTAGACGACTTGATGATCAAAAGCAAGGACCTCGGGGCTCATGTCCTAGATCTGGAGGAAACCTTTAAAACCTTGAGGAAGTATAAAATGAGGCTTAACCCCCTGAAGTGCATTTTCGGCGCTAGCAGAGGGAGATTCCCGGGGCATCTACTCACTCCATCTGGGGTGGAGCCCAACCCCGAAAAAGTAAGAGCAATCCTAGAACTGGAGTCGCCTCGGAATGCGAAGGAAGTCCAGCGTCTCACAGGAAAGTTGGCCGGGCTGAGCAGGTTCCTTTCTCGGGCGGGGGAGAGATGCTCACCCTTCTTTCGAACGCTGCGAGGGGGTAAGGGTTTCGAGTGGACCGCGGAGTGCGAGACGGCCTTTCAGTCCATAAAGCAGCAGCTTACCCAGACACCTTTACTCCAGGGACCAAGGGAAGCCGAAGACCTGTTCCTATATTTGGGGGTAGGGATGGAGGCGGTAAGCTCGGTTCTTGTACGTGATGAAGGAAAGAAACAATTCCCAATTTATTACGTGAGCAGGGTCCTGAAGAAGGCAGAACTCGGGTACCCCATCCTGGAAAAATTAGCATTTGCCCTCATCGTCTCGGCCCGAAAGCTCAGACCGTATTTCCAGGCACATTCTATCCGAGTGGTGACTGACCACCCTCTCCGTAACATCTTGAGTGGGGTAGAGCATTCAGGGAGGCTGGCAAAATGGTCAATAGAGCTCAGCGAATTTGACCTCGTCTTCGTTCCACGGCTCGCCATCAAGGCGCAGGCGGTGGCCGATTTCTTAGCAGACTATGTAGTCGAGGTCCGAGAAGCGGAGACGCCCCCTCGAGCAGCTTGGAAAATGTTAGTGGACGGAGCGTCAGGAAGAAACTCTTTTGGGGGAGGAGTGGTCTTGACCAGTCCGGAGGGGACTCGTATTGAGCAAGCCTTGAAGATTCATTTCGCAGTCACCAACAACCAGGCGGAATATGAGGCGGTCATTGCAGGGCTGAAGTTAGCCCGGGAGCTGGGCATACAGGACATTGAGGCCTCGACGGACTCCATGGTGGTGGCAGGTCAGATCAAAGGAGAGTTCGAGGCAAGGGAGCCAGCCCTCCAGCTGTATTTAGGAAAGGTCAAGGACATCATAGGACAGTTCCGAAGTTTCTCAATTCAACACGTCCCGAGAGTGGAGAGCACCCAGGCCGACCAACTCGCCAAGCACGGCCCTCGGGCCGGGGGAACAGTAACGGAGCTCTTCAGGCCGTCCATAAAGGAAGGAGAACTTATGGAAGTGTGCCAACAAAGGTCGTAGATGGACCCCTTTATCACCTTTTTGGCATCAGGACAGTTACCTGCGACGGAGCACGACAAGAAGCGCACCAGATACAAGTCGGCATACTACCTATTAAAGGATGGAGTTTTATATCGCAAGACCTTGACAGGATTGCTGGCCAGGTGTGTGTCGGAGGAAGAGGCTCCTAGGGTTCTGCAAGAGATCCACTCCGGGGAATGTGGAAGTCACTCGGAGAGCCGAACTTTAGAAGGAAGGGTGCTGAGGCAGGGGTACTTTTGGCCTACCCTTAGGAGAGATGCGGAGGAATTTGCGAAAAAGTGCCAAAAGTGCCAGGAGTTCGCCCCTCTTCAGCTCCTCCCGGCCCAGAGGTTGCGAACCATCACAGCTCCCTGGCCATTCGCTATATGGGGCCTAGATCTGGTTGGCCCCTTTCCCCAAGCAAGTGGCCAAAGGAAGTTCCTAATAGTCATGGTGGATTACTTTTCAAAGTGGCTGGAGGTGAAAGCATTGGCTAAGGTAACCTCGCAGGTGGTCAAGAACTTCGTTTGGGGGGAGATCGTCTGCCGGCATGGGTTGCCCCTAGCCATTGTAACGGATAATGGACCCCAGTTTGCAAGCAGGGAGTTCGTGGATTTCTGCATTCGTTTGGGGATAGATCTCCGCTTTGCCTCTGTTCACCATCCGCGGAGTAACGGACAGGTCGAAGCGGCTAACAAGGTCATCGTCAATCTGTTGAAGAAAAAGGTGGAGAATTTGAGAGGAAGCTGGGTGGAGCAATTACCTTCCGTGCTGTGGGCCTTGAGAACCACACCAAACACAGCCACGGGAGAAACCCCGTTTAAGCTCTCTCACGGCTCAGAGGCCGTCATACCTGTCGAGTTCGAGGTCGCATCGCCAAGAATAGTGTTTGCAAGGGAAGGAGCCGAAGGATGGAGGGCAGAGAACGAAGAAGAGCAGAGGCTTTCGTTGGATCTCGTGGAGGAGCTCCGAGATTTAGCGGTGGTCCGGCAGGAGGAAGTCAAGCGCCGAATGGCGAGGTACTTCGATAAGCATGTAAGGGTTAAACAATTTGCGAAAGGAGATTTGGTCCTAAAAAAGGTTGACGCGGCGGGTAGAGGAGCCTCGGTAGGGAAACTTAACCCAAACTGGGAGGGTCCTTTTGTAATAAAAGAAGTCTTAAAGTCAGGAGGGTACCACCTCCAGAATGTGGACGGGGTATCTCTCGAGCGAGCCCGGAGTGGGGATGATTTGAAGAGATTTTACCCGTAGCACTGTACTTCACAGTATTTTTTTATTGTTATTGTGTAATGCTTATCATCCCGATGTCCTCTCTTGGTGGAAGTGTGGGTGACCCCTGTGAGGCACCGGGGGCGAGATGCTTTGTGGAAACAACCCCGAGCAGACCCGCTGACCAGGCTCCCATCTAGCTGGCAGGGCTGTAGGCTCACTCGGTGGTTGGTAGTGTTTTGGAGAGGAGGCCCCGAGCAGACCCGCTGACCAGGCTCCCATCTAGCTGGCAGGGCTGTAGGCTCACTCGGTGGTTGGTGGTGTTTTGGAGAGGAGACCCCGAGCAGACCCGCTGACCAGGCTCCCATCTAGCTGGCAGGGCTGTAGGCTCACTCGGTGGTTGGTAGTGTTTTGGAGAGGAGACCCCGAGCAGACCCGCTGACCAGGCTCCCATCTAGCTGGCAGGGTTGTAGGCTCACTCGGTGGTTGGTGGTGTTTTGGAGAGGAGACCCCGAGCAGACCCGCTGACCAGGCTCCCATCTAGCTGGCAGGGCTGTAGGCTCACTCGGTGGTTGGTAGTGTTTTGGAGAGGAGACCCCGAGCAGACCCGCTGACCAGGCTCCCATCTAGCTGGCAGGGCTGTAGGCTCACTCGGTGGTTGGTGGTGTTTTGGAGAGGAGACCCCGAGCAGACCCGCTGACCAGGCTCCCATCTAGCTGGCAGGGCTGTAGGCTCACTCGGTGGTTGGTGGTGTTTTGGAGAGGAGACCCCGAGCAGACCCGCTGACCAGGCTCCCATCTAGCTGGCAGGGCTGTAGGCTCACTCGGTGGTTGGTAGTGTTTTGGAGAGGAGACCCCGAGCATACCCGCTGACCAGGCTCCCATCTAGCTGACAGGGCTGTAGGCTCACTCGGTGGTTGGTGGTGTTTTGGAGAGGAGACCCCGAGCAGACCCGCTGACCAGGCTCCCATCTAGCTGGCAGGGCTGTAGGCTCACTCGGTGGTTGGTAGTGTTTTTGAGAGGAGACCCCGAGCAGACCCGCTGACCAGGCTCCCATCTAGCTGGCAGGGCTGTAGGCTCACTCGGTGGTTGGTGGTGTTTTGGAGAGGAGACCCCGAGCAGACCCGCTGACCAGGCTCCCATCTAGCTGGCAGGGCTGTAGGCTCACTCGGTGGTTGGTGGTGTTTTGGAAAGGAGACCCCGAGCAGACCCGCTGACCAGGCTCCCATCTAGCTGGCAGGGCTGTAGGCTCACTCGGTGGTTGGTGGTGTTTTGGAAAGGAGACCCCGAGCAGACCCGCTGACCAGGCTCCCATCTAGCTGGCAGGGCTATAGGCTCACTCGGTGGTTGGTGGTGTTTTGGAGAGGAGACCCCGAGCAGACCCGCTGACCAGGCTCCCATCTATCTGGCAGGGCTGTAGGCTCACTCGGTGGTTGGTAGTGTTTTGGAGAGGAGACCCCGAGCAGACCCGCTGACCAGGCTCCCATCTAGCTGGCAGGGCTGGCTCACTCGGTGGTTGGTGGTGTTTTGGAGAGGAGACCCCGAGCAGACCCGCTGACCAGGCTCCCATCTAGCTGGCAGGGCTGTAGGCTCACTCGGTGGTTGGTTGTTTTGGAGAGGAGACCCCGAGCAGACCCGCTGACCAGGCTCCCATCTAGCTGGCAGGGCTGTAGGCTCACTCGGTGGTTGGTAGTGTTTTGGAGAGGAGACCCCGAGCAGACCCGCTGACCAGGCTCCCATCTAGCTGGCAGGGCTGTAGGCTCACTCGGTGGTTGGTGGTGTTTTGGAGAAGGAGACCCCGAGCAGACCCGCTGACCAGGCTCCCATCTAGCTGGCAGGGCTGTAGGCTCACTCGGTGGTTGGTGGTGTTTTGGAGAGGAGACCCCGAGCAGACCCGCTGACCAGGCTCCCATCTAGCTGGCAGGGCTGTAGGCTCACTCGGTGGTTGGTGGTGTTTTGGAGAAGAGACCCCGAGCAGACCCGCTGACCAGGCTCCCATCTAGCTGGCAGGGCTGTAGGCTCACTCGGTGGTTGGTGGTGTTTTGGAGAGGAGACCCCGAGCAGACCCGCTGACCAGGCTCCCATCTAGCTGGCAGGGCTGTAGGCTCACTCGGTGGTTGGTGGTGTTTTGGAGAGGAGACCCCGAGCAGACCCGCTGACCAGGCTCCCATCTAGCTGGCAGGGCTGTAGGCTCACTCGGTGGTTGGTGGTGTTTTGGAGAGGAGGACCCCGAGCAGACCCGCTGACCAGGCTCCATCTAGCAGGGCTGTAGGCCCTCGGTGGTTGGTGGATTTTGGAGAGGGGACCCCGAGCAGACCCGCTAGCTCCCATCTAGGCAGGGCTGTAGGCTCACTCGGGGTTGGTGGTGTTTTGGAGAGGAGACCCCGAGCAGACCCGCTGGCCAGGCTCCCATCTAGCTGGCAGGGTTGTAGGCTCACTCGGTGGTTGGTGGTGTCTTGGAGAGGAGACCCCGAGCAGACCCGCTGACCAGGCTCCCACCTAGCTGGCAGGGCTGTAGGCTCACTCGGTGGTTGAGGGTGTTTCGGGAGGACGGTACTCACCTGAGGAGACAAGTCTGAGGGTAAGAATTCGCGTGGAGAAAAAACCATGACTCGGCAAGAGAGGGATAGTCCCTGAGACAGAGGGTGACCAGGAATAGGGCCAGGGAAGAAAATCCCTGGCCGGCACTCGCCATAGGGGGTCTCGCCACGGGAGGGAGGGTTTTCCCCGTCCCAGGATCAAGAGAGCTGAAGTGGCCGAAACTGGCTGGCGAGACGACTGGACCCCGAAATTTTGTGGCGAGATGATCTCGCAGTGCAGCGCCGGCGGAGGTTATCAAGACAGGTAAAAAGCAATACAGGATGCCTCGCGCGGGTTTTTAAGCGAAATGGAAGGCAATAACAATAGTAATTAAACGGCGTCCCAAAAAATAGCCCTACCCTTTGGACTAGAAGCTAAGCGAGAGGATGGAAAATCAAACTAGCAGTTAAAATAAAGTAACTCCTAAATGACTATTGCGCAGCACCCCAAAAGGGGAAACGGCCATCAGCATATAAAGAGTTTTTAAACAAAAAATTAGTGAGGCAGAGACACCTCGCTCTCCCTTTAAGAAAGGAAACAAGGACCATAAGTGTTAAACAAAAAGATGAGGGCGAGAAGAAAATGTTGAGAGGGATGGTGCACTACTCATTGTCAGAGGAGGCGCTGCCGTCCGACTCGTCGAACAAACGCGGGACCAGGTCGCGGGACGGTCACCGCCTCCGCGTCGGCGCGCACCACTCCCAGCTCCTTCATCATCTTAAGGACGACCTCCGCTGTCTTGATGTTCGAGTCCCGGCAGATGGCCTCCACCTCATCCACAGAATATCGGGAAGAATCGGGAAACGGATCCGTGGGGGGCGTCGCGCGGCTCTGAAGGCGAAGGTTCTCGGCTTTCAGCTTCTCGATCTCTCCCTCCAGCTCCTCGATGCGCGAGCGCATCCTATTCGCCGTCTCGGCATCCTGCGAGGGGGGGGGGGGGGAGAAGTGAGAGAGCCATTAGGGGCAAGGGCTAGGCGGGCGAGGCAAAGATAAGGAAACTTACCACGCCACCCTGGCTCTGTGCAAGGAGTTTGTCAGCGACATTCAACCACTTCTCCAAGTCAATAGACTTCTCTCGCTCCGCGGCGAGACCGGTCTCCGCCTCTTTCCATTTCCTGTTATTAAAGACCAGACGGCGCGAGACGCGATGCGCGAGCTCCAGGGAGCGAAATTGCGAGTGGACGCTTCTCAGAATGAGGTCCCGCGAGGCCTCGTTGTCAGCGGGTTCGGAGCCAAGACCGCCATAAAGCCCGAAGCCTAGCGAAAAGGCGTGGCCGGTGGGACGGTCCTGTTCCTTCCAGGAAGGGAGAAGGGTGGACACCGACACTCGGTTAGAATCCTGCTCCCATTTTATAACCGGCTCGCCGGCGTCATCCTCCATCACGGGCCCCATGTTGTAGTTGGGGTGCGAGGCGGGAGCCGGGCGACTCGATGAGCCAAGAGAAGGCGGAGGAGGCTGAGCACGACCGTGGGGGGCTGGTTCTGCAGAAATCGTCTCGCGGGTTGACGAGACGGGCTGACGAGGAGGCGAGGGAGACGATAAGGTGATAGGTGAAAGAGACCCCTCGAGCTCTTCTCTTGGCCGGCTTTTCCTTCTCGAAGGACACAGTCTTTTTCTTCTTCTTGGGGCTGAGGCGGGAGGTACCCTCGCCTGCAGGCCTCTTCTTGGCGACAGGGGTTAGCGTATCTTTCGCAGCCTCCGCCGCCATATTCGCTAGAGCGAGAGCACGATTGCTCTGGTAGGGGGGATTGACGGGAACGGTCCTTTCTCCTAGAAATGGTAACAGTGAGCGGGAGAAAAAAATTTTACAGGGACAGAAGGGAATAGAGGTTTACCTTCGCCCGGAAAGACGGCAGGTAGCGAGTCCAGGTCTCGCCGCAGGTATTGAACTTCAAAATTCTTTCCCACGAAAAAGTCACAGAGTTCCTTCTCGGCGCCCCCCACCTTGGGGGTATCGTAATAGCACTCGACAGGGGATACCGGTGCGAGGGGGATGCCTCCTAGATCCCGCGTATGAAGACAACCCGTGTCAACCAATGATGGTTCTTGTTCGGGGTCTCGCATACTTTGAGGCCTTGACCTGTGAAGTAAGAAATGCCGTCGTCCTTGGCGTGGTAGACAAACAGCTTGCGGAAGGCGGTTAGACTGAACTCGACGCGCTCTCGCCGCAGGTAGCAAGCGAAGGCGACCAGCATGGAGATAGCATTGGGGTTGAACTGGGCCGGGACGACCCAAAATACTTCAGCACCAACTTAACCTCTGGCCAGAGGGGGAACCTCAGTCCCGCCTCAAAGTGCGAGATCGGGAAAGCCAGCTCATTGGGGTAGAAGGTGTTGATGCACTCGCCCACCTTAGGCGGGCAGACGGGTAGCAATCGGAGAGGTACTCGCGAGCAAAACGGGCGTGGTCTTCCTCCGGCAGTCGGCCGAGAGGGAAGTCGTGGTCGACGAAACGTTTCCCACAACGGCTGCGGCCCTCGCCCTCTTCGATCTTCTTCTTCCCCATGACTGGCGAGAAAGCGGGAAAAGCAGAAAGGGATGGCCCAGAAAGAGAGGCGCGAGACGATGAACGAGGAACGGGAGCCGGGGTCAGAAGAACAGCTTAGAGTAGTGAGGGGGAACGGTGGTGGTTGAAGATATTTATAAGGGATAGAGAAAAGGGCGGGAAAGTAAGGCGTCGGGACATGAGGGGACGTCCCGACGCCTCGTTCCCTCCCCCTCTCTCTCTCTCTCTCTCTCTAATTTCATTTCCCCTCTCACTCTCTCTCTAGAACTCAAGAGACGGAGGCGCCGCAGGCACCCTTTCGAGGCAAGCCATCATTGCAGGGTTAATAGAATAATAAAATAAAATAATATCTAATGAAAAGACTGCAATAATGAAAAGACGGCACGATACGACCATTGCGTGACCCAGAGCCAAAAAATGAAACCGTCCCGCAGAAGGGGGCGTCTCGTCCGAATAAGTTTGTACAACATAGCAGTAATAAAACAACGACATTAGCAAAAAACGAGATCCGGGGAGGGCGAGACGGGCTGAGACTGCCTAGTTCCGCACCCACCGCCAGCGGCCATCCTTACCTCCCGCGCATGGCGGGCGGCCAGGGAGGTGAAAGGCGCGAGCGGCGATCACGCCGCGGCGCGCGAGACGGAGATGTTCATCCGTCTCGTTCAGTATAGCATGGGGGTCAGTCCCGTCCAGCACCCCGTCCGCCTCCACCATCGTGGAAAGACGGTGATGATCTGCTTCCATCCACTCCATGCGGCCGGTCGGAGGCTTGCTTCTCGAGCTCCATCTCGCGGATTATGTGTGTGTATTTGCGGAACATCCGGGCAGTCCTCCGTTTCAACTCCAGAGGGTCCATGGGATCACCTAGGTAGTCCTCGATCTCGCTCGGATGGGGAAGGGGCGAGAGGGGGGGAGATGCGGGAGCTTCCTCAGTATCAGAATCAAAGTGGATGCCTGCGAAAATAGTGAAAGGTTATAAACAAGGGTGAACCCGCGCAAGCCGAGCAGAAGAAGGCGAATCAACCGAAAGGCGAGAAGGAAAACGGAAAAAGATCTTACTTGGGATTCGAGGATTCCCCACCACTCGCGAGAGATTTTCTCTCCGCGAGAGAGGTGGGGAGGCCACCTTGGGCGAGTCCGTGCGCTGAGGGACTTGACTTACATTATCATGAGGGTCGGCAGGCACCGGCGAATCAGCAGGACTTCCCTGCGAAAGCATAATCAGACAGGCGAGACAGGGGAGAGGAAAAATAATATAATCACCTGTCTCTCCCCTGAGGAAGAGAACGGGGCGTCTATCGGAGCGGCCGAAGAGGTTGCGCCTGCCGAGAGAGGAGCGCAGACGGCTTTCGCTTTCTTGGTGCGAGAGGGCGGAGAGGCTGCGGGGGGAGTACGCCCCAGATCTGGGAAAAGGGCATCTGTGCCGGCTTTGTTCTGCCTTCGCACAATCGCAAGACGCTCACGAAAACTTTGACTATGAGACATTCCGGAAGAAAGGACGAAGGCAAAAAGAGTTCCCAAATGAAGGCTTCCTCCTCATATTTATAGACAATACGGGGAAGGAGGGGCCACCCAAGATTCCCACAAAGGAACCTTAGCATCGCGAGCCACGGTTGGACTTATCTTTCCGAGGTTAGGACAACCTCGAAAAGAGCGGGGATTGTGTACAACCTGGGGCTCGCGAGAGAGACGGTCCAGCGGGCGAAGGGATGACTGGCGAGATGATAGGATGCCCGCCTACAGGAGGCGAGAGGGAGCAACCTCTGGAGTGGGCGAGACCTTCTAGTGGGCGGGGTCACCCAAGAAGGCGAGAGAGCTCACATGCCGGAAAGGCGGCGAGACGAGCATGGTCTCCGTCTCGCCCGGCAGCACCCCCCCACTCGCCGAAGGAGACTAACAGCTCTACCAATTCTAAACCATAAGGGAGATTTTACCTTTGGGCCCCAGATGGCTTTACATTTTTACCCTTGGAGGCCTGCGTATAGCTCTCCAGGACAGCGGAGCTGGGCTATTAGCAGACCCGGTCCAGGGTGTTTTGGTCATTTTGAGAAGGTTTGAAAGTGATATTTGCAGAGCAGATTCAGAAACCTATAAATAGACCGATAAGGTGCCTGAAAAAAGGTTGTTGAACCTTCCCACTTTTTCCCTCTCAGGCACCTAGCTCAACACTGGCTAGGGAGGGGAAGACTAACAGTTCTTCCGGGTAAGAGGTGGGACCTCCAAGTTGAGTCCCCTCGGTCTGTTTCCAGGTCGCTGACTCTCGTCAGGGCGGTAGCGCAAGGAGAGTACGTGTGGGTTGCATTCTGCTTCGAACTCTATGAGGGACCGGAAAGCCAGTTCCAACACAAAGCTTCCTCTTTACACAAAGACTAACTTTCTCATGTGGAAAGAAAGGATTAAGTTCTTTATGGAAGATATGGATCCAAGGATCTTCATGATTGTTGAAGAAGGTCCTTATATTGTTCCAATGAACATCCCCACTATTTATCCTACTAAAAAGGTTCCTAAGAAATTAATGAATCTAGATAAAGATGAGATTGCACTTGTCTCGTTGGACAAGAAAGCTAAAAATATTACAGCAAGTGCAGTCGATGATTCTATACTGCAGAATCTGATTTACTGTCAATCTGCTAAGGAAATTTGGCAGTCTCTTGTCACCTTGATGGAAGGCACTGAAGAAGTTCGGGATGATAGAAGATCCCTATTGAATCAAAAGTATGAAGCCTTCCGACAAGGATTAAAGGATTCAATTGCAGATACCTTTAAAAAATTTTCAAGATTGTTAACGGCCTAAGAGTATATGGTAGGGTCTTCACAAATGGTGAGTTGTTGAATGATAAGTTCCTAAGGTCTCTGACTAAGGAGTGGGACAATAAAGTCTGTGCTATCAGGGAGTTTGGCAAGTTAGCAGAGACTGACCCCTAGAATCTCTTCGGAAAGCTGATGTCATATGAGCTGCAGATCAATTCTAGAAAAGCTAAAGAAGAGAAGAGTTGGTCGTCATCCAAGGAGAAGTCTATCACACTGAAGGCAGACAGCTCTAGGACGGTCAAAGGTGCATCACCTGCTCTTACACAGGAAGATAGTGATGAAGAAACATCAGAGCTAAGCACTTCAGGCTCAGAATTATCTGAAGGAGAGTTTCTCTACTCTCAAGGAAGTTCAAGAAATTCTTGAACAAGAAGAAGCAATGGAGAGGCAAAGATGACTCGCACAGAAGATCACATCGTGATGGTGATCGACACAAGAAAGGCTCAAGTAGCCATGACATGTACAATACTAAACAGAATAAACATATTCTTCTGACATAGTTTGCTACTACTGTAATAAGCCAGGTCACGTCATCGTTGATTGCCCTCACAAGAAGGAGCGTGGAAAGAGAGAGGAAAAGAAATCTTCATATCACAAGAAAAGAACATAAAGGAGCCTAGTAGCTAAGAAGGGCAAGACTCTTAGCAACTCTGACTCATCTGAGTCAAGTGAAGAAGAGGAAGCCTACTTTGGGCTAATGCACAAACTGATGATGATCAAGAACCCCAGTTCACTGGGAAGGTAAATTCTCACACCCCTCTTTCGGAATCTGATATGTCTGATCATGATCATGATGATAGCTCCTCTGACGATGAGTCTGAACTCATGGCCCAGTATAAAGAGTTGATCAAGGCTTACGACAAATGTCGAATAGTCATGAAAACTCAAGCCAAAGAGATAAAGTCTCTTAAGGCTAAAGAGAGCAATCTGAGAGAGGAACTCGTCAAGACGAACTCACTCAGAGAGAACTTCAATGCTGCTATTGGAGAATATATCAAGGCTCTCGAGCACCTAGATTTGAAGGAGAAGATCATAAAAGAATTAGAAGAACAACTATAGCGAAAAAGAAACTTGTTGGAAGTTTCTCAGAGCCCAAGACTGTTCTTCCTTTTGTTGCTGAATTTTCAGCTAAGGCCAAAGGTGCTGGCCTAGGCCATGCTGAAGTCCTAGTAAATCCTCTAGAGAGAATTAAGGCTCAAAGAAAGAATAAGGCGGCCAAGAAGGTTTTGGCCAAGGAGAAGGGAAAGCTCCTCAAGATCAGACTTCTTTTAAGGAATTTATATTTTCAACGAACGACTTTGATCCTGTCTCATCGTACGGTCACTTTGCTTGGCCTACTTATGTAGAGCCCAAGTCTCGTTACTAATGATGGACGCATCCCCGGAACTTTGGTGAAAGTGTCTTTAATGCACCTTATAAAGATATCACTCTTCAGAATTATGGCCCTTGTAAATCATGGTCATAACATCAAAAAGGCACCAAAAGTAAAGCTTATTGTGGAAAAACCTCTAAAGTAGAAGAAGACATGTGATTGTCATCACCAAAATCTTCTACCTCCAAGACTGTTGCCCCTGCTAGACCACAATCTCAAAAGGTCATGCAGAAGAATTTCAGGCAAAGATACAGCAGGTTTGACTGTTAGTGTTGCGACAAAATTGGTCACTTTGTCATTGATTGCTGGTTTAATTCCAGAAATTATATAACTCCTCAAGTTAGCAATGTGAGAAAGACCACTCATTATGTTAATACACATAGGGGGAGTGTTCTAACTAGATACCAAGGACCCAAACGTGTTCAAAGGGGACTTCGGCAACGTGCCCTTCTCGCCGGTGCAGCTCAGCGAGGCGAGCTACCGGCCACCCAGCCTAGGCGGCCATGAAGCCGACCTGTTCGCGTTCTTCGTCGGGAAGAACTTTGAGGTCGCGTTCCTGCGCCGCCACCTTGACGATCTCGCGGTTGTCCCGCCGGGGGGAGGTTTGCCACTCGTCTCCATTAGTCCTTACTTTCCCACTCTTCTTTCATCTCACCTTCCTCCTTCGCAGGTGAACACGACATTCCTCTTCACCCCCCTTATGAGAGCGCTCGGATTCCCCCCGGGGTTCTCTCCCGCGCCCAGGCTGCGGATGCCGCCCAGCGCGACATCTCATCGATCCCGGCCAAGAAGCGACCGGGCGGCGGACAGTCAGCGCCTCCGCCGAAGTCGGCGAAGACCGCGGATCAGCAACCCTCCGCGAGCCAAAGAAAGGGCAAGGCCCCGCGGTCTTGCCGACTGAGGCCCCCTCGCCCCCGCTGGTTGCTTCGACCAGCGACTCCCCGGTCGGGGCGGCGGGGCACCTCCGCGCCGCGGGCGGGTTTGAAGCCGCTGCGGGGCCGTGCCGAGAGGGCATCGGAACTTCGGTTACGGCGAGAAGTACTTGGACGAGCTCGGCGTCCCGCTCCTGTCGTGGGACAAGGAGTCGAATCGCGCAACGATCTCGACCCTGCTGCCGAGCTGGATGGAGCAGGATACCATCGGCGGGGAGGCGTACAGCCTCTCCTTTGGTCTGTACTCGCGTGAAGACGCCGCCATTTATGACAAGGAGGCGACGCGAGTGCTGATTCATGAGAGCTCGCGGGCCAGCTGCGCGGTCTGGAGCTGGCTCACATGGTGGGGAGGCGCTGCACCCAGGTGGAGCGGAACGCCGCGTCCATCCAAAAGATGGCGGATGAGAAGGAAGAGGCCCGGAAGCTCGCCCAGGCGGACGCGGACACTCACAGGAGGCGAGCCGACGCGGCCGAGGAGACCCTCGCGCGGTACCTGGGCGGGGTGGTGTGTGCTCAACCTGAATCGCACTCCCTCCTTTTCGTGCACACAGCTCACGATTATTCCTATTCATTTTTCCCCAAGACGCGGCGACGACGAGCCGGATGGGTGCCGAGATCGCCACCCTTGGCCAAGAAAAGGCGGCGCTGGAGGCGCGGGTACGCGAGCTGGAGGCCGCCGCCGCTGTCCCTCCTCCAGACAGCAGGGTCTGCCCGCGCGAGCATCTCTCCGACTACGACCTGGAAGTGCTAATGCAAAAGAACGCGGCCAGCGCAGCGAGATACACGATGCAGACGCTGCGGCGCGCGGATCTGCTTACGAGCGAGGCAGCGGGACTCTCGGCGAAGGACGTGGTGCCGGCGCTGTTTCTTCCCGTGCCGGAGCCTGGCAACAAGGCCTTCCAGCCGCTTTAGGGTTTCTAGATCTCGCGTTTCCCCCCCCCCCTTTTTGTAATTTACTTTGTAGATGAACATGATGTATAACAATCTGGTCTGAGATGTATGCGCGAGTTGCGCTTATACTTTATATTTCTATCTATTGTTCCTTTCAGCTATTGTCCCTTTTATATTTCTCGCCTGCCTTGTTTTTCCAACGATGTCATTGCCGGACGGCGCGACCCCCCCTGCGGTCCGGTTCTGATGAGGCTGCTGCTCGCTCGCCGCGCGAGGCGAGCTGGCTCGTCCGCCGAGCGAGGTGAGCTGACTCGTCCGCCGAGCGAGGCGAACCGGCTCGCTCCTCGGCCGCACGCTTAATTTTCTGGGGACTCTCGCCCAGGCCTTTGCATTTACTCGACCACCTTTCCCGGGGCTTGAGGGTGGGGCTATGCTAGACCCTTTCCTTCTTTTCTGGCTAACTCTTGCGATTCCGTCCTGCTGCGCATGCTTTTCGGGTAGTTCCCGGCCTTGCCGGCTAGGTGGGAGTCTGACAACGCGATTTGCTCTAGGTCGCAGGCCATTGCTTTCTGAGTCATTCCATCGAGTGACATCCAGCCCTGCCAGCTAGGTGGGAACCTGGCAGCGGGATCTTCTCGAGGTTAGGGATGACACCGAGTGACTTCCGGCCCTGCCAGCTAGGTGGGAGCCTGGCAGCGGGATCTTCTCGGGGTCCAAGTTCATTCCATCGAGTGACTTCCGGCCCTGCCAGCTAGGTGGGGGCCTGGCAGCGGGATCTTCTCGAGGCTAGGGATGACACCGAGTGACTTCCGGCCCTGCCGGCTAGGTGGGAGCCTGGCAGCGGGATCTTCTCGGGGTCCAAGTTCATTCCATCGAGTGACTTCCGGCCCTGCCAGCTAGGTGGGGGCCTGGCAGCGGGATCTTCTCGAGGCTAGGGATGACACCGAGTGACTTCCGGCCCTGCCGGCTAGGTGGGAGCCTGGCAGCGAGATCTTCTCGGGGTGCAAGTTCATTCCATCGAGTGACTTCCGGCCCTGCCAGCTAGGTGGGAGCCTGGCAGCGGGATCTTCTCGAGGCTAGGGATGACACCGAGTGACTTCCGGCACTGCCAGCTAGGTGGGAGCCTGGCAGCGGGATCTTCTCGGGGTCCAAGTTCATTCCATCGAGTGACTTCCGGCCCTGCCAGCTAGGTGGGAGCCTGGCAGCGGGATCTTCTCGAGGCTAGGGATGACACCGAGTGACTTCCGGCCCTGCCAGCTAGGTGGGAGCCTGGTAGCGGGATCTTCTTGGGGTCCAAGTTCATTCCATCGAGTGACTTCCGGCCCTGCCAGCTAGGTGGGAGCCTGGCAGCGGGATCTTCTCGAGGCTAGGGATGACACCGAGTGACTTCCGGCACCTGCCAGCTAGGTGGGAGCCTGGCAGCGGGATCTTCTCGGGGTCCAAGTTCATTCCATCGAGTGACTTCCAGCCCTGCCAGCTAGGTGGGAGCCTGGCAGCGGGATCTCCTCGAGGCTAGGGATGACACCGAGTGACTTCCGGCCCTGCCAGCTAGGTGGGAGCCTGGCAGCGGGATCTTCTCGGGGTCCAAGTTCATTCCATCGAGTGACTTCCGCCCTGCCAGCTAGGTGGGAGCCTGGCAGCGGGATCTCCTCGAGGCTAGGGATGACACCGAGTGACTTCCGGCCCTGCCAGCTAGGTGGGAGCCTGACAGCGGGATCTTCTCGGGGTCCAAATTCATTCCAACTCTCTGAGCAAGCCTAGGTATGACAATCCTGGGGGGAGGGAAAAGAAAAGCTTCATTATAATGAATCATGTTGCTTACAGGAAATTAGGGAAAAAATCTCTTCAAGTCGTCTCCACTCCAGGTGAGACTCAGGGCCTTGCCCTCTACATTTTGGAGCCGATAGCCCCCCGACTTCAAAGCTTCCTTCACAATGAATGGCCCCTCCCAGCTGGGGTTGAGTTTTCCCACGGATGCTGACCTCCCTGCCGCGTCTATCTTCTTCAGCACCAGGTCCCCTTCTGCGAACTGCTTGACCCTGACATGCTTGTCGAAGTATTTTGCCATCCTCCTTTTGACCTCCTCCTGCCGGATGGCCGAAAGGTCCCTCAATTCTTCCACCATGTCGAGGGTGAGTCTCAGCTCCTCCCCGTTATCAGCCTGCCATTCCTCTCGGCCCTCTCTGGCCGTCCCGACTCGCGGCGTTTGGACTTCAAATTCTATGGGGAGCACCGCCTCGTACCCATGAGAGAGCTTGAGGGGGTCTCCCCCGTGGCCGTGTTCGGGGTGGTTCTAAGGGCCCAAAGGACGGCGGGGAGCTGCTCCACCCAGCTCCCCCTCAGGTTTTCCACCTTCTTTTTGAGGAGATTGACGATGATTTTGTTCGCCGCCTCCACCTGCCCGTTGCTCCTGGGGTGGTGGACCGAGGCGAATCTGAGGTCGATCCCAAGCTGCTCGCAAAAACTGGTGAACTCGGCGCTGGAAAACTGAGGACCGTTGTCCGTGACGATGGCTTGGGGCAGCCCATGACGACAGATGATCTCCCCCCAAACGAAGTTCCTGATCACCTGGGAGGTCACCTTTGCCAACGCCTTCACCTCCATCCACTTTGAGAAGTAGTCGATCATCACTAGGAGGAACCTTCTCTGGCCGCTAGCCTGGGGGAACGGCCAAACCAAATCCATTCCCCAGATTGCAAAGGGCCAGGGGGCCGTGATGCTCTTGAGTTGCTGGGCCGGCTGTAGCTGGAGGGGGGCAAATAGCTGGCACTTATGACATCTTCTTGCGAACTCCGCGGCGTCCCGGCCCAGGGTGGGCCAGAAATACCCCTGCCGGACTATCCTCCCCTCCAAGGTCCGACTCCCGGAATGACTCCCGCACTCCCCGGAGTGGACTTCTTCCAAGATCTTCTGCGCCTCGCCCTCGGACACGCAGCGAGCCAGCATCCCGGAAAGGGTCTTTCTGTATAGTTGCCCGTCTTTGAGGAGGTAGTAGGCGGACTTGTGCCTCAGCTTCTTCTTGTCTACTCCCTCCGGATACTCTCCCGTGGAGAGGAAAAACTACTACTGGGTCCATCCACGAGGGCTGCTGATCGATCTCCATGAGCTCCCCCTCTTCGATGGAGGGGCGGAACAGGTCGGTGATGGTGCCTCCCATCCGGGGGCCATGCTTCGCCAGTTGGTCGGCCTGTTCATTCTTTTCCCTTGGCACGTGTCGGATGGAGAAGGTCTGGAAGGTCCCTATGACCCCCTTCACTTTGGCCAAGTATAACTTCAAAGCGGGCTCCCTTGCTTCGAACTCCCCGTTGATCTGGGAAGCCACCACCATGGAGTCGGTCAGAACTTCCACATCCAGCACCCCCAACTCTCTGGCCAGGCGTAGTCCCGCTATCACTGCTTCGTACTCAGCCTGGTTGTTGGTAATGGGAAAATGCACCACCACCGTCTGTTCGATCCGAGTCCCTTGAGGGTTTTCCAGAACCACTCCTACTCCGAGAGAATGCCTTCCTGAGGCTCCGTCCACCCTCACCTTCCAAGGAGTCGGGCGGGTGAGCTCCTCCTCCGCTACTTCCACCACGTAGTCGGCCAGGAAGTCGGCCATCGCCTGAGCTTTGATCGAGAGCCGCGGAACGAAGGAGACGTCGAACTCGCTCAGCTCCACCGACCACTTGGCCAGCCGGCCTGAATGCTCCACCCCCTCGAAGACGTTGCGGAGGGGATGGTCGGTCACCACTCGGATCGAGTGTGCCTGGAAGTATGGTCGTAGCCTCCGAGCCGAGATGATCAGTGCGAACGCAAGCCTCTCCAAGATTGGATATCGAAGCTCGGCCTTCCTCAGGACCCGGCTGACATAATAAATAGGGAGCTGCCTCTTCCCCTCTTCTCGCACCAAGACGGAGCTTAAAGCCTCTGCCCCGACCCCGAGGTATAAGAACAAATCTTTACCCTCTTTCGGCCCCTGGAGCAGCAGGGCCTGTGTCGGCTGCGCCTTGAGGGCCTGGAACGCCTCCTCGCATTCCTTAGTCCACTCGAACCTCTGCCCCCCCCCTCAGCATTTTGAAGAAGGGGGAGCACTTCTCCCCTGCCCGAGAGAGGAAGCGGCTCAGTCCTGCTAGCTTCCCTGTCAACCGTTGGACCTCCTTCGCATTCCGCGGGGACCCCAACTCCAAGATTGCCTTGACCTTGTCCGGGTTCGGCTCGACCCCTGCGGGGGTGAGGAGGTGCCCCAAGAACTTCCCTCGGCCAGCCCCAAAAACGCACTTAAGGGGATTCAGTCGCATCTTGTATCTACGCAGGGTGGCGAACGTCTCCTCTAGGTCCCGAAGGTGGGAGTCCACGTCCCGGCTCTTTATCATGAGGTCGTCCACGTACACCTCCAAGTTCCTTCCCCTCTGTTCCTTGAAGACCCTATCCATCATCTTTTGGTAGGTGGCCCCGGCGTTCTTCAACCCGAACGGCATCATCTTGTAGCAGTAGCAACCGTCCCCTGTGATGAATGAGACATCCTTTATGTCTGGGGGGTGCATCCTGATCTGATGGTAACCTGAAAATGCATCTAAAAAACTCATTACAGAAAAACCGACGGCTGAGTCAACCAGCGCGTCGATCCGAGGCAAGGGGTAACAATCCTTAGGACAAGCTTTATTAAGAAGGGAGAAATCGATACATAAGCGCCAGCGGCCGTCTCCCTTTTTGACCATCACAACGTTCGAGACCCAGCCGGGGTATTGAATTTCGGACACGAAGCCCGCTTTGAGAAGTTTTGCCACCTCCTCCCTGATGGGTTCCGCTAGCTTGTCCGCCGTGGATCTCTTCTTCTGCTGGACGGGGCGTGTTCCCGGGTCCAGGTTGAGGCGGTGGCAAGCCACATCCGCGTCAACCCCGGCATCTCCGCGGCGCTCCAGGCGAAGATGTCCACGTTCTTCTGGATGCACTCCAGCATCCTGCCCTGGTCCTCCGAGGTCAGCCCCCCGCTGACGCGGATCTTCTCCACCCTGCCTCGCGGGTGAGCACCTCCAGCTCCACCACCTCCTCTGCGGCCTCCAGCCTGGACTGCTCCCCCCATCCCTCGGCATCCCCTTCCTCCTGAGCGGGGACCTCTACCTCCATCTCCTCTGCCACGGCCCTTACTTCGACCACTTCCTCCAAACCCCCTCCTTCCGCCTTCTCTGCGCAGCCCTTCACCTCCAGCTCCACCTCTCCGGCTTCCTGCTCGTCCTCCTCCATCCTCCGCCCCATCTCCTCGGCCCCTTCCTGCCAAGAGATGGTGTTCACCGCGGTGACGTAGCATTCCCGTGCCACCTTAGGGTCTCCCCTAACCCTGACCTGCGCCCCCTCAGCGTTGAACTTCAAGCACTGATGGAAAGATGAGGGGACGCAGCGGAAGGCGCTGATCAGGGGCCTCCCGAAGATTGCGCTGTAGCTGCTGGGGGCGTCCACAATGACGAACTTGCAGTTTCGGGACTGCCCCCCCAGGGTGACATGGAGGCCGACTCCTCCCTCTACCTCCTTCCTTTCTCCCGAGAAACCCGAACAAGGGCCCGTCCGAGGCCAGCACCCTCTTAGCTTCTACCTGCATCGCGTCAAACGCCTTCTTGAAGGCGACGTTCACGGAACTCCCATTGTCCACTAGGATCCGAGAGACAGTGAAGTTCTTGATGGCGGCCTTGATGACCAGCGCATCACAGAACGGATCCTCGTAGTCCGGCATATCACTTCTGGAGAAAGTGATCCTCTCCTCTAGCGGCGGGGTTTGGGACATAGAGGCGACGCTCCGCCGATACATGGTGTGGAGACTTGCCTTGCGGGAAGCCTCGATCCCCACTCCCCCGTGGATCACTCCGATCATTCCTCGGGTCCCCACATCCACCCGGTCTTCACAGCGATCCTCCTCCGTCCGAGGCAGGACCTCCTCGATCCTCACTTCCTGCCGCACCTCCTCCTGCTGCTGCTGCCGCCCCCTGTTCTCTCTCATCTCCAAGAATTCCGGGCACGTGGCCGTTGCGTGCCCCTCTTCCTGATGGAAGTCGCAGTAGGGCAGTTCCACCCTGAACTCCCTTCTCCTCCTTCTCATGACCCCTCTCCTTGCTCCCAGAGCTATGGCCATGGCCTCCTCCTGATCGGGGAGCCGCGGCCTCTGACCCTGCCTCCAGCCGGGTGGGTGGAACTGGTCCTGCCTCCCCTGATAGTGACCTCTCCCGTAGTATCCCCTCTGCGGCCCCTGCCCCTGCCACTCTGGTCTCCAGCCCAGCCTACGGTCGGGCTCCTGACGCCCCTATCCCGGCTGCTGTCCTTGGAGCTGCCTCTGTTCCCTCTTGCCTGGGCTCCTCCCTCCTCTCTTCCTGTCTTCTTCCTCCCTTCGACTCCTTCTCCTCCTCAGTCGCCCACCTGGCCAACTTCCTCGCAAATTCTGGGTTCGACGCCTCCCCGTCGACCTCTCTCACCGCCCTCTCCATCAGCTCCTCGTAGGAGAGGGGGGGGAATCCTTTTCAGCTCCATGCGGAAGAAACCCTGCTGCAGGCCCAGTGTGAAGGCCATCATCAGACTGTGGCCCGGCATCTCCTGGACTTGGGTGACCTCCTCCTGGAACCGATCGACGTAGCTTCCCAACGTCTCGTTCACCCCTGCTTTATGTGGAATAGGGACTCAGACTCCTTCTTCCTCTTCTTTGAGGTAGTGAACCTCAACATGAAACCCTCGGCGCAGGTCCTCGAAGCAATAGATGGAACTGGCCGGCAGCTGGTGGAACCACTCCCTCGCCTTCTCTCGGAGGGTGATGGCGAAGAGACGGCACTTGAATCCGTCCGACATCTGACGGATGGAGACCACGTCCTCGAACCACTGGACGTGCTGAACCGGGTCTCCCTTCTCCCGGTGTAGTAGGTCATCTCGGGCTCTCTGAACCCGTCTGGTACTGGAGCTGAGGAGACCAGCTCGCTGAAGGGGCTGCCTCCCCCCACCTGGCGGGCCGGCGAGTCACGCGGACCCAGCTCGCCGAATCGGCCTCGGCCTGCCGAGCCGGGGAAGAGCTCGCGCCCCGAGAGCTCGCTCCCCCGACCTTCCTCAGCCACTTCCTTCCCGGTTCGCCTGCCAGGAGCGTCTTCGCCTAAAGAGGGGGCAGCCGCGATCTGGGCTGCCGGAGTCGAGCACTCGGCCCGTACGCCGAGTGTGATCTTGACGAGGTCCAGCACCTCGTTCCTGAAGTCTTCAAACATTCCCACTGTCGCGAGAGGCGGAGGGGGCGGCGAGTTCTGCCTGTCGGATCCTTGACCTCCCGCCATTGAGCTCGCCGAAGCTTTTCTGCACTGACCACTCCCCACGCTCACCACACCAAAATGTTGAAACCGGAATCCGGCCTCTTGTGGAGTTCTGCCCTTGGGGAAGGGGTGGTCTCGCACCTACTTCGCACCTGCAAGAAAAACAACGGAAGAGACAAGAAAGAACAGACCCAAGGGCTCGGCAGGGAGGTCCCACCACAAACCCGGAAGATCTCTGAGCGCTTCCCCTCCTTAGCCAAGAGCTGAGCTAAGGTACCCTCAGAGAACACTTGAGAATGAGGGCAAGGAGGCACTGAAAGCGTGCCCTCTGTGGTACCCCTTGGGTCTTATTTATAGATTTTCAGAATCTGAACTGCCAATAACCAAAAGAACTGACCTGGAAATACCAAAAAGGCCCCTGGTTGGGTCTGCCAACAGCCAAACTCCGCTGTTTTGGATAGCTATGCGCAGTCCAACCTGGTCTGCCAACAGCCAGGCTCCGCTGTTCTGAATAGCTATTCGCACCCATGGGGATTCAGTTCGCCTCTGATTCCACCCGCGAGAGGCGGGCGCGACCTGGCTCTGGGACTCGTCCATCCTCACTGGGCGAGTGCGAGCCGGTATGGGCGAGCTGCCTGTCTTCCGCCGGGCGGATCGGCAGCCTGGTCGCGCGTGGGGGGGTTGACCGGCGGATCACCAACCGCGGGTCTCGCTCGCTCGCTGCGGGTCGCCAGCCCGCTCGCCTGAGATGGGCGGGAGCGAGCCGGCCTTTCTGTCGACCTTACCCATTTTGCCGCCCGGGTGCGGGTTGCGGGGTCAGGCCCGCTCAACCTCCCTGGCTGGGCCCGCTCGCCGGACACAGGGTTGTACATATTTAATCAACACAAGAAATGAAGAATAAGCCTTGATTTTCATTAATTGTTTATCATAAAATTTACTGATACAAGTTTTTTAATAGATACAGATCAAAATGCCATCAGAAATATAAAGCAAAGAAAATCCTAAGGCAGCTCAGGTTCCTTAATCACTATGACTTTTTCTAATTGTATCTTGGCTTTCATTTCAGGCTCCTTGTCCACAACAACTTCCTTACCTTTGGCTTCCTTAGCTTTAGCTTTAGCTATTGCTTCTTCCTTCAGCATTTGCCTGTCAAAATAATGATATGGCTTGGGAAATACTTACTGGGCTATATGGAATTAGCAGGAAGCTTTCCTCTTTTCAAATCTTGCCTGAATTTCAGAATCACATCTTGCTGTTTCAGGTGTTTAGCCCATTCCTGTTCAGAATATCATTTCCCTCTATCAGTAATATTAGCATTCACAGCTTTCCATGCAATAAGAATGATTGATCTAGAGGTTGGACTCCATTGCTCAAAATCAGGCTTAGTCTTAGCCTGTTCTCTAAACCTTTTCTTTGATAACTGAGCCTCAGTCTCTGGAGCAGTAGAAGGCCTGTCCACTTTCTCAAATATCACTTTCTTATTTATGCCTTTAGGAGGACTATACATGTGGTGAACATATGCTTGCAAAGACTCCAAGTTGGCTGGGGCTGCAGGAGTAAATAATTCAATAGGAGGTGCTTGAAGTATAGGTAGTTGTTGACAACCAGATTCAGCAGTTTGATCACCCTCATACCATAGGGGAGGAAAGCCTAAAGTATCTTTGATATTGTTTGCAATCCAGGTAGCTTGTTTAGCACTTGCCTGAATCATGACTCTCTCCCCCTTCATGACTTCCCTCTCAATGTGATCTCTTAAATCATTCTTTTGAAATCTGACATGTCCTTCAACATAATTGATACATGTAGTCACGGTATTCTTAACCCTCAGTAAATTATTGTCCAAAGTTTTGTATGAATCTTTGATATCCTTAAGGATAGATTTAGAGTGACTTTGCAGTTTGACATTAATCTCTATGCTAGTAGAATCTATTTTGCTTTCCAAAGCAGTAGTTTGAGTCTTAATTTCACCTAAGGTAGTTTCATGCATGACTATCAGATTCTCATTCAGCCTGTTCTGATTTTCAAGGACACAGTCTTGCTTGATTTCCACATCATCCTGGATTTTCTTGACATCCTATTATTGCTTTGCCAAATAAACGACTGCATGAGCCCCTTTCTCAAATAATGTAGTCATTTCAGTTTTCAGAAGATTTACTTCAAATCTTATTGACTTGATCTCTTGGGCTAGCTGAAATTGCAACTCCTTGTTGCTTTCATCCACATACTTCTCTAAATCTTTCCTTTGCTTATCAAGCATGAGCTGTAGTTGCACAAGCAAAGAGATGTGATCTATTGTAGTAGTAGCTTGTGGTCCATACTGAAGATATTGTTTGTAGCTCTTGCTCTTCTTCATTGCAGAAAGTTTTCTTTTCTTTTGTTGAGAAGCATCTGCATCCTCAGAGTTAGAAGAACTAACCTCTTCAACTGAAGGTGTCTCTTTATTTTTCTCAGTAATAGGGGCCAACTCGCCCTCGATTCCTGTATCCTCTTGAAGAATAGGAATATTATCCACTGTAATATCTGCATGCTGAACTTCAGCATCAGATATATTAATCTGAGAATCTGCAATTCTCTCTTCTTGAATATTAGTATCCTTTGTCTTTGGAACTACTTCTTCAGTCTCTTGTAGAGTTGCTTCTTCCATTACTTGATCAGATATTTCATGTGCAGTAGCTTGTGCCTTTTCTAGGTCTTGAACTACATCCATGATTATTGTTGTTGCTGTATCCATTGGCAATTCTGTGAGGTTCTCCCCCTCAGCTAATTCTTTTTCTGGGATGATCTCCCCCTGCACTTGTGTACTTGTCACAAGGAATTTTCTTAGGTCACCCACATTGGACTTCCCCTGGATTTTCATCAGAACTGAAGTTCACCTCTTCTTCAGAATCACTTGAGGATACTACTTACTCTACCATTATTTTCTTACCTTTTATTTCTTTTTTTCTTCTTTGGTACATGAGATTCCTTAGTTAAAACTCTATCCCATCTAGACAAGATTCTTAGATCCATTCTCCTCATATGATTAATCTTAGTTCCAAGTTTAAGATTGATGCAATATGGAATTACCTTTACCAGATACAAGCTAATTATTCTGCCCATATTGGGCTTCTGAATTCTTTCAACAATTTTATCAAATAGCACTCTATTCCAGTTAGTGCTGATTTCAAAGATAATTATAGCCATCAGATTAAACATGATATTGGAAATTCTATCATGTGCTCCAGTCTTGCAGAGGAGTACCTTTCCTATAATTTCAGATAGTAATTTAGTGTAACGCCCCAAAAATTGTATTTGAGTTGGTCGCGTAGAAAGAGATTTTTGGTGCCGGTATAGGGGTACACGGCCTAGGACATGGGCGTGTCCAAGGCCGTGTCTGGCTGGTGTTTTAGCCATTTTCATCCCGAGAAGGACACGGCTAGTAACACGGCTAAATGACACGGGCGTGTCATTTGACACGGGCGTGTGCCTGACCGTGTCTGTGCCCGTGTTGTGCGTTCGACGATCGAAGATAGTTGCTCGACGATTTTCGGGTGACACAGGCGAGTTCATACCCATGTCCTTACCAGTGTTCAGTTGGGCCGTGTCCGTTGCCGTGGCGGTTATATGTGACACGCCCCCTGGTCACGGGCGTGTCGAGGATCCGACACGGGCGTGTCGAGTGAGACACGGGCATGTCGTAGCCCGTGTGAGTCTCTGTGTTCGACAATCGTTCCTGGATCGAGGCACACGGCCTAGGATACGATCGTGTGCCAAGCCGTGTTCGGCCCAGGTTTGTGGATTTTTGAGCGGATCTGAGCCATTCGTTTTCTTTAAATAAGATCCGACAGCCCACATGGTTTCCTGCTCTGTTAAGGCCGGGAACAGGGGGGGTTAATCCTTCATTTCTCTCCAAGCTTTCTCTTTCCAAGGAGTTGAGAGAGGAGGAAGAAGAAGAAGGATTTTTGCAGCCGGCGGAGCATCGGAGCACCGTTTTGAGATCTGAGAGCGTATCCGTGGAGGAAAGGTCGTTGTTAAGACTTCTATCCGTGTAGTTTTCCATGGCACAAAAGCGGACTACAAGGGTAACAATTCTCTACTTGAGCATGTGAAGCTCTTCCTTTCTGCATAGGGAATCCCGCTCCCGCGAGTGTGCGGTGAGTGCGTGGTGTTCCTTGGGGTTGATGTGAATAGTCCCCCTTGTGTTGCATATAGAGTCCGGAATCGAAGTACGGGTATAGGCATTGTGTGTGAAGCCTACCCAGACATGTTGGTCTGGATCGATGATGTTGCATTTGTTATGTTTTGCCGGATAAGACTCCGTGCTTTGGGTTTTTCGGGTTTCTACGCGGCAGATTACAACAGGGATCATTAGGGATTAACTCCAAGGCTCACCCGGAAAACTGAGCAGAAACGTGTTCTGCTAACTTGGCGGTCAGGGAACCGGCCTTGAACATAACTGGGTTATGTGATTATTTGGAAAGTTTTGGGATCTGAGAAAAGCTTGGCTCATGCGTACGTCTTAATGTGACTACGTGGTGTGAGCAACAGGCAAGTGGAATTGGACCTAGGCTATGTGTTTCGGTGCGAGAAACCCGAAAAGTGGACTGGCAGTTGGCATAGTCGAGAGCCTTAGACGGTGGTTAGAAAGGCTAAATGCTCACGTGGTTGCCATCTTTGGGATTGTGGTGAAGACGCTAAAGTGTCAGGATTCACCGTTAATGTGCCCTGAGTGCACGGGGTATTTGGCCGTGCGAGCCTACACCTGTGGCGTAGTATAATTGCGCTTTATTGTTTTATTGGGCTAATGATATGCAGGGAAAGAGCACCGCCATCCCGAGTAAGGGGCGGGGTCGTTATAATTTGGTCGGCTTTGGCTGACCATTGCTTTGTTTTCCACCGTGCGGTGGAATGTTGCTTGCAGGTACTGCGGAGCCGAGTGCTAGATAGCGGGCTGGAGCCCATGTTTCTGTGCTGGCCCTCGAAGGTCGTAAAGAATAGTTGTTTTTATTATGTCATGTGTGGCCGTCCTGCGAGCCGATGTATGTAGGACACTATTTTGTTAAGTGAACATTTGTAAGGCCATAAGGCCATGTACCCTTTCAATGTATTTGGTTTTCATTCCAATGGTGTGGTTGTGGACATTCATGATTAATGGATTTAAGTTTTGGGTTCTTTCTACTTTTAAAAGCTTCCGCTAGAATGCTCTATGTAGGACGAGTAGTCTTAATTGAGATGTTTGGATATTATTATATAACTCTTCCGACTGTCTGTGGTATATGGCATCGGGTTCCAGCTGGACCTTCTGTTATATGCCATGCGACGGATGGGGGTGTTATAATTTGGTATCAGACTTCTGGTTACGGTCAAGCTTAAATGCATTTGTGGGCGAATTCTTTTAAGGGGTGGTGAGCACATGTGTGCGTCATCGTTATAACATCAAAAGAACCCATGAATGTCCACTTAGGAATGAAAAATACACTTGTTTTGTGGAATCTGAGTGTCCCAATGATTGCTTTTAGCAATTTGTTTGTCATCTAATCGTGTGTCTTTGATACTATAGGCAGCTAGGAGCGGTGATGGTCAGTTAGAGCGTCCGCAATCAGCAGAAAGTAGTGCACCAAGGGACGTGCCTACAACACCTTCTTCAGTGGAAACCATCAGGATGGTGGCTGAAGCTGTATTTGCAATGATAAATGCCCAACCTGCAGGGAAAATGCATCGCGCACCTCCTGCGAATGAGCAAGAACCGGTTAGGGCGGCATATCTGAGAGTGGTGGAGCGCGCAGCAGTTGATATGGTAGAGCCGAGGAGAGCTATGGAGAAGCAGCTTAAGCATGTAATGGGCTTTAATCCTTCGAGGTTCGATGGGGTTGGAACGCCAGCTCAAGCTGAGGACTGGCTCTCTTCGATGAAGAGGGTCTTGACAGCCACGTTAACTGAGGAGTGGCAGAAGACCACCATAGCGACTTTTCTTTTGGTGGGTGAAGCGAGGCTATGGTGGGATGAGTTGGAGTTTCATCTTTTAGTGGGTAGGCAGCTTGCTGATGTGCCTATGGAGGAATTTTCAAGATTGTTCCTAGCCAGATTTGTACCCTCCACTCAGAAACTTGAGATGGATAACCAATTTCTTGGGTTGAAAAAGGGATCCAGAAGCGTGGACGAGTATCTACATGAGTTCACACGGTTGGGTCGTTATGCTGGTGCTACAGTTATGGAAGAAGAACGGAAGACCAACCGATTTTATGAGGGTCTACGCGGCGATCTGCAGCTACTACTTGCTGGGCCTAAGGCGCAAGGCTTCCTAGCCTTGGTCAATTCGGTCCGATCATTGGAGAAGGTCGTTAAGAAAGTTCAAGAGAAGAAGGACCCAGGAGAAAAGAAGTCCGAGTTCAAGGTGCCAAATACCAAGTCAAGTTTTCGCAGGTGGAATAAGAAACAGAGGACTTCGAACTCAGCCCCTTCGGCTGGTGCGTCGGGGGCAACCACAAGTAGAGTCCCAGGAGCTTGCTACAACTGTAGGAAGACGGGGAATTTTGCTCATGAGTGTTGGAGCGGACGTTCAAAGTCCGAGAGGAAGTAGGGAGCGACTTATGAGGAGAAAGGGAAGGCGGTGGAGTCAACCGCATCCCACCATGCTCCAGCCCAGCCTAGAGTCTACAACCTTGGTCTGCAAGAGGCCATAAAGCAGGCGGACGTGGTGACAGGTATGAGTTAAATTACAGTGGTTTAACTTTTATAGTTGTTACCTTCGTATTTGTTAGCTTACTTTTGTTGGTGCTAGGCTTTGTGTTGATCTTTGAGTTTCCGGCAAGAGCCCTGTTTGATATGGGAGCATCGCATTCCTTCTTGTCCGAAAAGTTCATATCGCGCATCGGGGTTCCGTCCTCGATGGAAAAAAACAAGTTGGATGTGTTGTTGCCCAATGGGTGCTCAATGCACGCGGATAGGGTCTGCATAGTGAAGATTCAGATTGGAGACCAGGAGTTTGATTTGCGAGCATCGCTTTTGCCGTTAGCGAAGTACGACGTAATCCTCTGTATGGATTGGCTCTCAGAGCAAGGTGCATGCATTGATTGCAACCGTAAGGAAGTTAAGTTGGGTCTGAACACTGATCGGGAGACTACTTTTGCGGGCATGAAGGGGTCGGTTAAGACTTTGATGTCAGCCCTTCAGGTGTTCAAGGCAGTTCGGTCTGGGGCAGAGCTGTTTATCTCTCTAGTGCAGACTTCGACGCTTAAGCCAAGTCTTGAGAGTATCCTAGTTGTGTCCGAGTATCCATATATGTTCCCAGATGATCTCCAGGAGCCCCTCCTCAGCGGGAGAGTGATTTTACCATCGAGCTGGTACCGGGTGCCAAACCGGTGTCACACTCTCCATATCGGATAGTGTAACACCCCCTATCCGTCACATAGCATATAGCAGTAGGTCCGGCCGGGGCCCGACGCCATATACCACAGACAGACCGGGTGGTTACTCATGGAAACCATCCAACTAATCATAACGTCCTACACCGAGCATTCTAGCGGAAGCAGTTTAATAAGTTGCAATAAAGAACCCAGCACAAAAGCATGAATGTCCACTAATCAGCAAAGATAGGAATGTCGTACATACACGAGTACAAGCCTTAAGGCCTTACAAAATTGTTTACTTCAATATTACATGTTTTACAAACCACGGCACGCAGGCCGGTCATACATGAGTAAAAACAGTAAACACTCCAATTAGGCCTTAGAGGGCCGGCTTCGCAATTCGGGCTTTAGCCCGCTATTGACCGCTTGGTCCAGCAGCACCTGCAAGCAACAAAACCACCGCACGGTGGCAAACAAGGCAACAGTCAGCAATGCTGACCAAATTATAACGATCCCGCCCCCAACTCGGGGCGGCGATGCTCCTTCCCGGCATTTATTAGCACAACTAAGCAGTATAACAATATACATTGCATCACATTTGTTGGCTCGCACGTCCACACGCCCCGTGATCTCAGGGCACATTCTCGGTGAACCGGCCTATGTCACGTCAATTAAAGCCTTAGACATTCCGGACTCACCACCGCCACTTTGACGGCAATCTCTCGTGAGCAATTGGTCTTTCTGGCCACTGCCTAAGACCCTCCCTCTATGCCAACGGTAAGTGCCAAGTTAACTTTAGGTCTCTTTAACCGAACGACAAAGAGCGGGTACGGTTCCGCCTAACCCGTGCTCACATCGCAACGGCAGTTTAAGCCATTTGCGCGGGTCAAACTTCTCCCGAGTCCCATTTCCGTCACATTTCACATAACCCGATTATGTTCAAGTTGGCTCTCAGGCCACCAAGTTGGCAAGATCTCACATCTGCCCAGGTTTCCGGGTGCACCTTAGGGTTAATCCCCAAGACTCCCTGTTGCAATCTACCACGTAGAAAACCCGAAAACAAACATTTGCACGGAGTCTTCTCCGACCATTTATGCAATGCAACATCACCGATCCAGACCAACATGTCAGGGTAGGCTTCACACATCATGCCTATGTCCGTTCTCGCTACGGACTCTACACAACGGGGACTATTCATGTCTACCCGTAGGAATGCCTCCAACTCACCGCAAACTCGCGAGAGCGGGCTTCCTATGCAAAGAAGAAGAGCTTCACATGCTCATGTAGAGGATCGTTACCCTAGTGTTCCTCTTTGGCGCCATGGAAAAGCAAGCGGATGAAAACCACCGCACTCTCTTTGCCTCCGTGGATCCGGAGTCGGCTCACGATTCAGAGCTCCGAAGCTCCTCCAATGGCCGGATCTAGCTTCTCCTTCTTCCCTTGGCTCTCCTCTCTCTCTAAGATTTAGAAAGATAACCACTCATGAAAAGTGAGGGTTTCAAAGGCCCAATCCCGTGTATATCACATCAAGAACAACCCCCAGCCGTTGGATCCCAAATTAAAGAAATGAACGGCTTTGATTCAGGCCTGAAATGTTCAACCTGGACCAGACACGGCCTGGCACACGCCCATGTCCAGGGCCGTGTCCCTCATTCGCCGTCAAAATCGATGCGCCTGGAATAACACACGGGTATCCGACACGCCCGTGTTCGACCTGACACGCCCGTGTTCCAACTGACATGGCCGTGTGGTCGGCCATATGCACCCATCGATTTATCCCGAAAACAACTCGAGAACTACACGGGTTCTTGGACACGCCCGTGTCTGGACCCCTGTCCTCTTGAACAAGCCTGGGCTCCAGGCCGTGTTCTCGGTCTCGACACTTCGTCGAGCGAAGATCGTCGACCTCACGACACGGCCTCGGACACGCCCGTGTCCTAGGCCGTGTGCCTTGTCTCGACACATCGTCGAGCAAAATTCGTCGACTCCCCGGGATGAGTGTCGACACGGGTCGACACGCCCTGCGACACGCCCGTGTCGCAGGCCGTGTGTCATGTCTCGATACTTCGTCGAGCGCAAAATGTCGACATCGCGGCTAAGTGTCGACACGGGTCGACATGCCCTGCGACACTCCCGTGTCGCGGGCCGTGTGCCCTGTCTCGACACAACGTCGAGTGAAATTTGTCGACCTCTCGACCAAATCAACGACACAAGCCTGACATGCCCTGGGACACGCCCGTGTCCCAGGCCGTGTTCCTCCTACCAGAACCCAAAACTGGCCCAAAACGTCACCCGTCGCTCTTTTGAGTTTCGGGGCGTTACAACTCTCCCCCTCTGAAAAGAATTTCGTCCACAAAATTATGTATAAAGGAAAGACATGTACAAAACCAAAATTTGTACCTGAGCGGAACAATTCCGGATACTCGTCAAGCATAGTCTGCTCTCGTTCCCAAGAGAGCTCCTCACGACCGCAATTGTCCCATCGGACCTTGACCATCCTGATCTCTTTATTGCGTAGCCGCTTGACCTCCGAGTCCTCAATCCGTACGGGTTTGAGCTTTGTCATCAGCCCACTATCCACCGGCACTTGATCAACCGCGATCACTTGCGAAGGCTCTTGCACCGCCTTCCGAAGCACTGAAATATGGAATACATCATGTAATCCACCAAGCTCCACTGAAAGCTTCAACCGATAGGATGCTTCACCAACTCGCTCCAAAACCTCAAACGGTCCAAGGTACCTCGGACTTAGCTTTTTCAATCGCCTCACCCGCGAGACACCCTTGAACGGCTTGATTTTTAAGTACACATAGTCGCCCACAACGAACTCCACGTTCCTGTGATTGGCATTATAGTACTTTGCTTGCCTGTCCTGAGCGATAAGCAACCTCTCCCGAATGGTACGCACCAACGAAGTAGCATCCTCCACTTCAAATTGCTTATACAACTTTGACTCACCCATTTTTAGCCAAGATAACGGCGTGCGATATTTTCTACCATATAGGGCCTCAAAGGGCGCCATTTGAATGCTCGCTTGCTAGATATTATTGTATGCGAACTCCACCAAATAAAGGTGACCCTCTCGATCTGCCCATCCGTTTGCGGATGGAAGGCTGTGCTGAACTTTATCTTTGTTCCCAACATTTGCTGCACAAGACTCCAATCATTGGACGTGAACCGCCCATCTCGGTCACTCACGATACTGCGGGGCACACCATGAAGCCGCACTATATTATCCACATATAGTTTTGCCAATTTCTCCACCGGATCATCCTTCCTATGCGGAATGAAATGCGACACCTTCGTTAACCGATCTACGACCACCCAAATGACGTCGTTCCCCTTTTGCGACCTTGGCAAACCGTGCACAAAGTCCATCGAGATGTCGTCGAATTTCCACTCCGGAATAGACAAGGACTTCAGAAATCCTCCTGGCTTTTGGCACTCCGCCTTCACCAAGGCGCAAGTTTAGCACTTCGCCACGTAGAGCGCCACATCCTTTTTCAAACCCGGCAACCAAAACAGTTTCTTTACATCACGGTACATCTTCGTGCTCCCCGGGTGAATCGAGTACTTGGTATGGTGTGCCTCGTACAACAGTTCCACCCGCAAATTTCCCACATTTGGGACGCACAGACGACCGTCTTTCCAAAGCAATCCGTCCTCCACAACGAATTGGGAATTTTACCCATCCAGAGCCTCTACCATGAACTGCTTCATATGGACATCCATATCCAAAGCCTGCCGAATCCGATCAGCCAGGTCATATTGGACTTCAGTCCAATTCAGTACTGCTTCAACACTTGTTTGCTTATCCACACAAACAATCTCCAACGCCTCCAACTCCCGCACCAACCGCTCATCGTGCACTGATAGCCAATTGGCTTGAGCTGGGGCTCGGCGACTCAACGCGTCCGCAACCGCATTCCCTTTACCAGGCACGTATTAGATCTTAAATGTATAGTCGCCCAGGAACTCCATCCATCTACGATGCCACATATTCAGATCTTTCTGATCTATTAGATACTTCAGGCTCTTATGATCGGTGTAGATATCAATCTTCACACCGCACAAATAGTGTCTCCATAGCTTCAAGGCAAAAATCACGGCCGCTAACTCCAAGTCATGGACCGGATAGTTCCTCTCATGCACTTTTAGTTGTCTCAAGCCATAAGCTATCACACTTCCGTGTTGTAGTAGCAGACAACCCAAACTGCTGCCCGAAGCATCGCTATATATCTCATAGCCTTCGATCCCAATCGGCGAACTCAGCACAGGCGCCGTGGTCAACCGACATTTCAACCCCTCAAAAGCTCGCGCGCACTCCGGCGTCCAAACGAACTTCTGCTCCTTCCTCGTCAAAGTAGTGAGAGGTAACGCTATCCGCGAGAAGTTCTCAACGAAGCGCCTATAATATCCGGCAAGCCCCAGAAAGCTCCGGACTTCCGCTACCGTAGAAAGCTCAGGCCACTCCCATATCGCAACAATCTTCGCCGGATCCACTGCAATACCCTCTCCACTCACTATATGACCGAGGAACGCCACTGAGGATAACCAAAACTCGCACTTCGAGAACTTGACATACAGTTGATTCCTCCTCAGCATCTCCAAAACCAAATGAAGATGCTTGAAGTGATCTTCCTCACTCTGCGAGTACACCAAAATATCGTCGATGAAGACGATCACAAAATGGTCCAAGTACTCCCTGAATGTCCTGTTCATCAAATCCATGAACACTGACGGCGCATTAGTGAGCCCAAACGGCATGACCGTAAACTCATAATGCCCATATCTCGTACTAAACGATGTCTTCGGGATATCACTCTCCCTTATTCGCAGCTGATAGTACCCAGACTTGAGATCCAACTTCGAGTACACCATCGACCCGACCAACTGATCAAAAAGATCATCGATCCGGAGGATCGGGTACTTGTTCTTCTCCGTCAACTTGTTGAGCTCCCGATAATCAATACATAGCCTCAAGCTTCCATCCTTCTTCTTAACAAAGAGGACCGGCGCACTCCAAGGCGAAGAACTCGGGCGCACATACCCTTGCTCCAACAACTCTTGCAGTTGAACTTTCAGCTCCGCCATTTCCTTAGGCGCTAGCCGATACGGAGATCGTGACACAGGCTTTGCACCTGGCACTAGCTCAATCGTGAAATCTATCACCCGTTGAGGCGGGGCTCCAGGAAGATCTCCAGGGAACACATCAGGGTACTCCGATACCACTAAAATACTATCCAACGCGGGCTTTGGCTTTGCAACCTCCACTAGTGTAAAGAACAGTTCTGCATCGGCACGAACCGCCTTCACCACCTGAAGAGCAGACATCAATGTCTTGCTCGACCCCTTAAGCCCGTAAAAGTCATCTCACGACTAGCTCCCAACTTCACTTCCTTGCGACCGCAATCAATATAGGCTTGCTGCTCCGAGAGCCAGTCCATGCCAAATATAACGTCGAACTCCACCAACGGAAGTAACGACGCCTGCAGATCAAACTCTTGATTCCCAATGCGAATCTTAACACTGCAGATCCTATCCGCTCGCATCGAACACCCATTGGGCAACAACACGTCCAACTTATCCTTTGCCAACGAAGAAGGGACTCCGATGCGTGATATAAATCCTTCGGACAAGAAGGAGTGTGAAGCTCCCGTATCGAATAGTGCTCTTGCCGGATTTTCACAAATCAAAACAAATCCAAAACAAGCAGTGGTAAGGTAACATATGCATAACAAGTATTCAAAGAAATCGGCTTGCTATAATTTAAACCGTACATGTCACCACATCCGCCTGTTTAATGGCCTCCTGTTGGCCAAGATTATAAACCCTCGGTTGGGCCGGAGCATAGTGGGACGCAGTTGACTCCACCGCCTTGCCGTTCTCTTCATAAGTCGCTCCCGGCCTTCTCTCGGACTTGGGGCGTCCGCTCCAACAATCACGGGCAAAGTGCCCCGTCTTTCCGCAAGTAAAACATGCGCCCGGGGTCCGACCCGTAGTGTCCCCAGAAGTACTAGAAGGAGCTGGACCCGAAGTCCTATGCTTCTTGAAAGACCTTCGATAACCGAACTTTGAAGTAGTCAGCAATTTAAATTCAGACTTCTTGTCACCCAAACTTTTCTTCGCTTGGACATTCTTCATGTCCTTCTCCAAGGACCGGGCCGTGTTGACCAAGGTCAAGAAACCCTGCGTCATCGGCCCCGAGAGTAGTAACCTCAACTCATCTCTCAAGCCTTCGTAGAATCGATTCGTCTTGCGCTCCTCATCCTCGATGGTGGAGCTAGGATATCGACTCAAACAGGTAAACTCATGGAGATATTCATCCACGCTCTTCTCACCCTGAACCAACTTCAGGAACTCGTTCTCCAACGCTATCCTCTGCGCCGAAGGGAGGTATCTTGCTAAGAACAATCCTGAGAACTCCTCCATCAAGACATCAACAAGTTGCCTACCTCTCAATAGTTGCAGCTCCAATCCTTCGTACCACATTCTCGCTTCACCGTCCATAAGGAACGTAGCAATGGTGGTCATTTGTCACTCCTCCGTCTTCGTTGCTGTCATGACTCTCTTCACCCTGGAGAGCCAGTCTTCAGCTTGAGATGGGGTTCCCAACCCCGAGAATCCCGGAGGATTAAAGCTCATGACATGCTTAAGCTGCCTCTTTGTTGCCCTCCTTGGCATCACCGGCTCCACAACTACCTGTTCCACTCTCCTCGGCTCAGCCTCTTGCAGCGGTACCTGCTCCATCGCTGGAGCGGGCTGCTGCGTTTGCCTTGTAGGCTGCGCATTAATCATGGCCAACACTGCTTCGGCCACCAATCTTATGGTCTCAGCCGACAGAGGTGTTGCAGGAGCTTCATTAGGTGCACTGCTAGCCTCAGAAACTCGACGTTCTGACGGCCCAATGCCACCTCTGGTCCCCTATAGTGGTACAAAACACCGTTAAGCGACCAAATAAAATTGCAAACAGCAATTATAGGAACACGCAGGTTCCCCAAACACGTGTATTTTCATTCCTAAGTGGACATTCATGGGTTCTTTTACTGTTATAACGATGACGCACACACATGTGCTCACCACCCCTTAAAAAGAATTTGCCCACGAATTCATTTTAAGCCCGACCAAAACCTCCCTCTGATACCAAATTGTAACACCCCATATCCGTCACATAGCATATAACAGTAGGTCCGGTCGGGGCCCGACGCCATATACCACAAACAGACCGGGAGGTTATTCATGGAAACCATCCAACCAATCATAATGTCCTACACAGAGCATTCTAGTGGAAGCAGTTTAATAAGTTGCAATAAAGAACCCAGCACAAAAGCATGAATGACCACTAATCAGCAAAGATAGGAATGTCGTACATACACGAGTACAATCCTTAAGGCCTTACAAAATTGTTTACTTCAATATTACATGTTTTATAAACCACGGCACGTAGGTCGGTCATACATGAGTAAAAATAGTAAACACTCCAATTAGGCCTTCGAGGGCCGGCTTCGCAATTCAGGCTTTAGCCCACTATTGACCGCTTGGTCCAGCAGTACCTGCAAGCAACAAAACCACCACACGGTGGCAAACAAGGCAACGGTCAGCAATGCTGACCAAATTATAACGATCACGCCCCCAACTCGGGGCGGCGATGCTCCTTCCCTGCATTTATTAGCACAACCAAACAGTATAACAATATACATTGCATCACAGGAGTTGGCTCGCACGGCCACACGCCCCGTGCTCTCAGGGCACATTCTCGGTGAACCGGCCTATGTCACATCAATTAAAGCCATAGACATTCCGGACTCACCACCGCCACTTTGACGGCAATCTCACGTGAGCAATTGGTCTTTCTGGCCACTGCCTAAGACCCTCCCTCTATGCCAACGGTAAGTGCCAAGTTAACTTTAGGTCTCTTTAACCGAACGACAAAGAGCGGGTACGGTTCCGCCTAACCCGTGCTCACATCGCAACGACAGTTTAAGCCATTTGCGCGGGTCAAACTTCTTCCGAGTCCCATTTCCATCACATTTCACATAACCCGGTTATGTTCAAGTTAGCTCTCAGGCCACCAAGTTGGCAAGATCTCGCATCTGCCCAGTTTTCCGGGTGTACATTAGGGTTAATCCCCAAGACTCCCTGTTGCAATCTACCACGTAGAAAACCCGAAAACAAACATTCGCACGGAGTCTTCTCCGGCCATTTATGCAATGCAACATCACCGATCCAGACCAACATGTCCGGGTAGGCTTCACACATCATGCCTATGTCCGTTCTCGCTACGGACTCTACACAACGGGGACTATTCATGTCTACCCGTAGGAATGCCTCCAACTCACCGCAAACTCGCGAGAGCAGGCTTCCTATGCAAAGAAGAAGAGCTTCACATGCTCAAGTAGAGGATCGTTACTCTAGTGTTCCTCTTTGGAGCCATGGAAAAGCAAGCGGATGAAAACCACCGCACTCTCTTTGCCTCCGTGGATCCGGAGTCGGCTCGCGATTCGGAGCTCCGAAGCTCCTCCAATGGCCGGATCCAGCTTCTCCTTCTTCCCTTGGCTCTCCTCTTTCTCTAAGCTTTAGAAAGATAACCACTCATGAAAAGTGAGGGTTTCAAAGGCCCAATCCCGTGTATATCACATCAGGAACAACCCCCAGCCGTTGGATCCCAAATTAAAGAAATGAACGGCTTTGATTCAGGCCTGAAATGTTCAACCTGGACCAGACACGGCCTGGCACACGCCCGTGTCCAGGGCCGTGTCCCTCATTCGCTGTCAAAATCGACGCGCCTGGAACAACACACGGGTATCCGACACGCCCGTGTTCGACCTGACATGCCTGTGTTCCAACTGACATGGCCGTGTGGTCGGTCGTGTGCACCCATCGATTTATCCCGAAAATAACCCGAGAACTACACGGGTTCTTGGACACGCCCGTATCTGGACCCATGTCCTCTTGAACACGCCTGGGCTCTAGGCCGTTTTCTCGGTCTCGACACTTCGTCGAGCGAAGATCGTTGACCTTACGACACGGCCTCGGACACGCCCGTGTCCTAGGCCGTGTGCCTTGTCTCGACACATCGTAGAGCAAAATTCGTCGACTCCCCGGAACGAGTGTCGACACGGGTCGACACGCCCGTGTCGCAGGCCGTGTGCCATTTCTCGACACTTCGTCGAGCGCAAAATGTCAACTTCGCGGATAAGTGTCGACACGGGTCGACACGCCCCGCTACACGCCCGTGTCGCAGGCCGTGTGCCCTGTCTCGACACAACGTCGAGTGAAATTCGTCGACCTCTCGACCAACTCAACGACACAAGCCTGTCACGCCCTGGGACACGCCCGTGTCCCAGGCCGTGTTCCTCCTACCAGAACCCAAAACTGGCCCAAAACGTCACCCGTCGCTCTTTTGAGTTTCAGGGCGTTACAGATAGCGCCGCGAGAGATGGCGGAGTTAAAGGTGCAAATTCAAGATTTGTTGGAGCAAGGGTATGTGTGTCCAAGTTCGTCGCCTTGGAGCGCACCAGTTCTCTTTGTTAAGAAGAAGGATGGGATCTCACGACTCTGCATTGACTATCGGGAATTGAACAAGCTTACGGAGAAGAACAAATATCCGATCCCCAGGATTGACGATCTGTTTGATCAGTTGGTTGGGTCAACGGTATATTCTAAGTTAGATCTGAAATCCGGATACTACCAGTTGAGGATAAGGGAGAGCGACATCCCAAAGACAGCATTCAGTACGCGGTTTGGGCATTACGAGTTCACAGTCATGCTGTTTGGTTTGAACAATGTGCCATCCGTGTTTATGGATCTGATGAACAGGACGTTCAGAGAGTACATGGATTGTTTCGTGATAGTATTTATCGATGATATCCTGGTGTACTTGCAGTGCGAGGAGGATCACTACAATCATCGACACATGGTCTTGGAGACGTTGAGGAGGAATCAGTTGTACGTTAAGTTCTCCAAGTGTGAATTCTGGTTATCCTCGATAGCGTTCCTTGGTCATGTTGTCAGTGGATAAGGGATAGCTGTGGATCCGGCGAAGATAGTGGCGATACGGGAGTGGCCTGCTTTGACTACAGTGGCAGAGGTCTGGAGTTTTCTGGGGCTTGCTGGCTACTACAGGCGCTTCGTAGAGAACTTCTCGCTGATAGCGCTACCACTCACGATGTTGACTAGGAAGGATCAGAAGTTTGTGTGGTCTCCGGAGTGTGAACAGGCTTTTGAAGAGTTGAAGAGGCGGTTGACCACGGCGCCTATTTTATGTTCGCCAGTTGGAACCGAAGGGTTCGAGATCTATAGTGATGCTTCGGGTAGTGGTTTGGGTTGTGTTCTGCTACAGCATGCGAGAGTGATAGCCTATGGTTCACGACAACTGAAGGTTCATGAGAGGAATTATCCAGTTCACGACTTAGAGTTAGCGGCCGTGATATTTGCTCTGAAGCTTTGGAGGCACTACCTGTACGGTGTGAAGGTCGATATTTACACCGATCATAAGAGGTTGAAGTACCTTTTGGATCAAAAGGATCTGAATATGAGGCAGCGTAGGTGGATGGAGTTCTTAGCGGACTACACTTTCAAGATTCATTATGTGCCTGGGAAGGGAAATGCAGTTGCGGATGCGTTGAGTCACAGGACTCCGGCGCAGGACAACTGGTTATCGGTACATGATGAGATATTGGTCCATGAGTTGGAGTCTTTGGAGATATCTTGTGTCGACAAGCAGTCTAGTTCTGAGGCGAAACTATTTTGGACAGAGGTGCAGTGTGACCTAACAGATAGAGTTCGGCGGGCTTTGGTTCAGGAAAACAGCATGAAGCAGATCTTGGATGAATCATTGGATGGGTCAAATTCCCAGTTTGCTGTTGAGGATGGGTTGCTAAGTAAGGACGGTCACCTATGCGTTCCTAGTGCAAATAATCTTCGGGAGGAGTTGATGTATGAGGCTCATCATACCAAGTACTCAATCCACCCGAGAAGCACAAAGATGTATAGAGACATGAAGAAATTATTCTGGTGGCCAGTATTGAAGAAGGATGTAGCACTTTATGTGGCCAAGTGCCGTACTTGTGCATTGGTGAAGGCGGAATGCCAGAAGCCCGGAGGTTTCTTGAAGCCCCTACCTATCCCAGAATGGAAATTCTATGACATATCTATGGATTTTGTGCATGGTTTGCCGAAGTCACAGAAGGGAAACAAGGCAATTTGGGTGGTCATAGATAGGTTGACAAAGGTGTCGCACTTTATCCCGGTCAGGAAGGAAGATCCGGTGGAAAAGTTAGCCAAACTCTATGTGGAGAATATTGTATGATTGCATGGTGTGCCCCACAGTATTGTTAGTGATCGAGATGGACGCTTCACGTCGAATGACTGGAGGTTGGTGCATAGTCTGTTAGGTACTAAGCTAAATTTCAGTACAGCATTTCATCCGCAGACGGATGGCCAAACCGAGAGGGTCAACCGGACGATGGAGGACATGCTTCACATGTGCTTCCTAGATTTTGGAAAGCAGTGGGAAGATCACCTGTACATGGTGGAGTTTGCGTATAACAATAGCTTTCAGGCAAGTATTGGAATGGCGCCTTTCGACGCCTTATACGGGAGAAAGTGTCGCACGGCATTGTCTTGGTTGGAGATGGGCGAGTCAAAGCTCTACAAACGTCAAGCGGTGGAAGATGCCACCTCAGTGATACGGACAATTCAAGAACGGTAGAAGATCGCTCAGGACAGACAGTCAAAGTACTATAACGCCAAACATAGGAATGTGGAGTTCAATGTTGGCGACTGGGTGTACTTAAAAATTAAGCCGTTCAAGGGTGTCTCGCGGGTTCGATGCTTGAAGAAGTTGAGTCCGAGATACCTTGGACCATTTGAAATCCTAGAGCGTGTTGGCGAGGCGGCGTATAGATTAAAGCTGTCGGCAGAATTGAGTGGGCTACATGACGTGTTCCACATTTCAGTGTTGCGTAAGGCGGTGCAAGAGCCTTCACAGATCATTGCGGATAATCAAGTATCGGTTGATTATGAGTTGACAACAAGGGTCAAGCCAGTACGTATTGAAGACATTGCAGTCAAACGACTCCGCAATAAGGAAGTCCGAATGGTTAAAGTCCGTTGGGATTATTGCGGACGTGAGGAGCTTTCTTGGGAGCGAGAGCAAGCTATGTTGGAGGAATACCCCGAGTTATTCCACTCAGGTATCACTTAGATTTGTGTACCTTTACTTAATTTCGGGACGAAATTCCTTAAGTGGGGTAGATTTGCAACGCCCAGAAAAATGTATTTGAGTTGGTCGCGTAGAAAGGGATTTTTGGTGCCGGTATAGGGGTACACGGCATAGGACACGGGTGTGTCCAAGGTGTGTCTGGCTGGTGTTTTAGCCGTTTTCATCCCGAGAAGGACACGGCTAGTAACACAGCTAAATGACACAGGCGTGTCATTTGACACGGGCGTGTGCCTAACCGTGTTTGTGCCCGTATTCTGCGTTCGACGATCGACGATAGTTTCTCGATGATTTTCGAGTGACACGGGCGTGTTCATACCCGTGTCCTTACCCGTGTTCAGTTGGGTCGTGTCCGTTGCCGTGGCGGTTATATGTGACACGCGCCCTGGTCACGGGCGTGTCGAGGATCCGACACGGGCGTGTCGAGTGAGACACGGTCGTGTCGTAGCCCGTGTTAGTCTCTATGTTCGACAATCGTGCTTGGATCGAGGCACACGACATGGGACACGGCCGTGTGCCAAGCCGTGTTCGACCCAAGTTTGGGGATTTTTGAGCGGATCTGAGCCATTCATTTTCTTTAAATAAGATCCGACGGCCCACATGGTTTCCTGCTCTGTTAAGACCGGGAACAGGGGGGTTAATCCTTCTTTTCTCCCCAAGCTTTCTCTTTCCAAGAAGTTGAGAGAGGAGGAAGAAGAAGGAAGATTTCGGCCGCCGGCGGAGCATCGGAGCACCGTTTTGAGATCTGAGAGCGGATCTGTGGAGGAAAGGTCGTTCCGAAGACTTCTATCCGTGTAGTTTTTCCATGGCGCAAAAGCAGACTACAAGGGTAACGATTCTCTACTTGAGCATGTGAAGCTCTTCCTTTCTGCATAGGGAATCCCGCTCCCGCAAGTGTGCGGTGAGTGCGTGGTGTTCCTTGGGGTTGATGTGAATAGTCCCCCTTGTGTTGCATATAGAGTCCGGAATCGAAGTACATGCATAGGCATTGTGTGTGAAGCCTACCCGGACATGTTGGTCTGGATCAGTGATGTTGCATTTGTTATGTTTTGCCGGAGAAAACTCCGTGCTTTGGGTTTTTCGGGTTTCTACGCGGTAGATTGCAATAGGGATCCTTGGAGATTAACTCCAAGGCGCACCCGGAAAACTGAGCGGAAACGTGTTCTGCTAACTTGGCGGTCAGGGAACCGGCCTTGAGCATAACTGGGTTATGTGATTGTTTGGAAAGTTTTGGGATCCGAGAGAAGCTTGGCTCGTGCGTACGTCTTAATGTGACTACGTGATGTGAGCAGCGGGCAAGTGGAATTGGACCTAGGATATGTGGTTCGGTCCGAGAGACCCGAAAAGGGGACTGGCTGTTGCCATATTCGAGAGCCTTAGACGGTGGTCAGAAAGGCTAAATGCTCACGTGGTTGCCATCTTTGGTATGGTGGTGGAGACGCTGAAGTGTCAGGATTCACCGTTAATGTGCCCTGAGTGCACTGGGTGTTTGTCCGTGCGAGCCTACACCTGTGGCGTAGTATAATTGAGCTTTATTGTTTTATTGGGCTAATGATATGCAGGGAAACAGCACCGCCGTCCTGAGTAAGGGGCGGGGTCGTTATAATTTGGTCGGCTTTGGCTGACCGTTGCTTTGTTTGCCATAGTGCGATGGAATGTTGCTTGCAGGTGCTGCGGAGCCGAGTGCTAGATAGCGGGCTGGAGCCCATGTTGCTGTGCTGGCCCTCGAAGGCCGTAAAGAATAGTTGTTTTTATTTTGTCATGTGTGGCCGGCCTGCGATCCGATGTATGTAAGACACTATTTTGTTAAGTGAACATTTGTAAGGCCATAAGGCCATGTACCCTTTCAGTGTATTTGGTTTTCATTCCAGTGGTGTGGTTGTGGACACTCATGATTAATGGATTTAAGTTTTGGGTTCTTTCTACCTTTAAAAGCTTCCGTTAGAATGCTCTGTGTAGGACGAGTAGTCTTAATTGGGATGTTTGGATATTCTTATGTAACCCTTCCGACTGTCTGTGGTATATGACATCGGGTTCCAGCTGGACCTTCTGTTATATGCCATGCGACAGATGGGGGTGTTACATTTAGCTTGGGAATTCATTCCCTTTCTGTTGAAAGAATGTCCAATACTAGTGGTTGGAGGTAATCCACACCAAACTAGTGCCTCAATTGTCTGGGTTGAATCCAGGTCATTATCTTGTGAAATTCTTGGGATCTTAAAGACTTTAGCCAATCTTTTGGTATTTACCTTTATCCTTACTCCATTGACGCTGGATTTTATCTTGTCAGAGTTAGAGTTTAAGGAGGCATGAGAGAAAAATTCAGAGACCTCTCTCTTCCAGATCTTGGTTGGTTCTGAAAGAAGATACTCCAACCCTGCCACATTTACAAGGTCAATTACTTTCTTGATAGCTACAGATGCGGTGTAGAATGCGTCGCGCACAAGTTCATATCCCTCGTTGATGTGATCGTCCATATTTGGTGTCATTCTAGTTAAAAGATCTTGAGTTAGAAGGGTGTCGACTATGGATTTCTAGGTCTCGGCACACAACGAATAGTCTCTCAAGATTACTGGCGAGTGATGTCGACAAAAACTATCATCTACTATTTATAGCATCAGTCTTTTGAAGGTGAAAAGGCGTGCTGCATTTAGTGATTTTCTCAAAATTGGGTATTGACGAAGAAAATCTAAGCTGTCGAGATGTGTCGACATGTGTCGACATGTGTCGACACAAGGTTTATGTTTCTCGACACAGACCTAAAGGTCTCGACACAAACTTATAATATCTCGACACACATCCTTTTATTAGTGTCGACACACATCCTTGTATTAGTGTCGGCACACATCCGCTAATCAGTGTCAACACACAGTCACGTGTCTCGACACACCTTCTACTAGCGTCGACACACGCTGTTGTGTCTCGACACACCTGAACTAATAGTGTCGACACACACCCTGGTGTCTCGACACAATTCTGTGACTTAGATAAATTTTGTGTTCTGACTTGTATGTCCTGACTTATTAAAGTAAAAAATTTTAAACTATTTGCATTTCTATTTAGTCATACTTTTAAATGTAAATATTTATTCAATATTCAACATACCTAGTTCAAACTTAAAATAATTGAACTTACTTTCATTTAGGGGTTTTGTAAAGATATCAGCAACTTGTCTTTCAGTTAGAATATGTTGTAAGCTAATATTTTTTTTCAACATTCTCTCTGAGAAAGTGATATCAAATTTTTATATGTTTAGTTATATTATGTGAAACAGGATTATTGGCAATAGAAATTGCACTAGTAGAATCACAGAATATAATAGATTTACTTAGTTGAATACTGTAGTCTAGTAGTTGATGTTGAATCCACAACAGCTATGCACAGCAACTTCCAGCAAATATATACTCTGATTCTGCTGTAGAGATAACAACACTTATTTGTTTCTTGCTACTCCAACTGATGAGTCTTTTCCCTATAAACTGGCAAGTTCCAGAAGTGCTTTTTCTGTCTTCTTTACACCCCGCAAAATCTATATCTGTGTACCTAGTAAGTTCAAAATCACTATCCCTAGGATACCAAATCCCAAGATTAGGTGTGCCCTTAAGATATCTCAGTATTCTCTTAACAACTGTATAATGAGACTCTTTGGGGCATGTTTTGTACGTAGCACAAGCACATGTTGAGAACATAATATCTAGCCTACTAGCAGTTAAATACAGTAGTGATCCAATTATGCCTATATACAATGTTTCATAAACTGGTTTTCCAGATTCATCCTTGTGTAGTGACACTGTAGAACCCATTGAAGTTCTCATAGTAGAAGAATTCTCCATACCATATCTCTTAATCAACTTCTTAGTGAACTTAGATTGAGAGATGGATATTCCATCCTCAGATTGCCTAACTTGGAATCCAAAAAAAAACTTTATCTCACCCATGTTCCTTATCTCAAACTTGCCTTACATATGCCTTGCAAATTTGCTGCATAGCTTCAAATTGGTAGACTCAAAAATTATGTCATCTACATAGATCTAGACTAATATGTTTGAACCTTTGATGTTCCTAAGGAATAATGTCTTGTCTATCTTTCCTCTAGAGAACTTGTTCTCTATAAGAAAGGTAGAGAGGGTTTCATACCAGGCTCTAGAAGCCTGTATTAACCCATACAAAGCCTTGTGTAATCTGAAATCATAATTTTTGTGTTTAGGATCAACAAAACCTGGTGGCTGCTCTACATAGACTTCTTCCTTCAGTGTACCATTTAGGAATGCTGACTTTACATCCATCTGGTAGACTTTATATCCTTTTAATGCTCCATGAGCTAAAAACAATCTAATGGCTTCTAGCCTACCTACAGGTGCAAAGATTTGGTCATAATCTAATCCTTTCTCTTGTCTATTACCTTCAGCCACTAATCTAGCTTTGTTCTCGACTATAACCCCATACTCATCTAGTTTATTTTTATAGATCCACTTAGTGCCTATAATTTTATGATCATTAGGTCTAGGAACTTGACACCAGACTTTGTATCTCTCAAATTGATTTAACTCTTCTTGCATAGCCACAATCAGTTGGGATCTGAATTGGCATCTTTAAACCTTTTAGGTTCTACCTGTGAGAGAAAACTAGAGTATAGAACCTCATTGTAATGTCTAATTCTAGTAGTCACACCTAATCTGGCATCACCTATAATTTGATCTATAGGATGATCTCTAAGATGTCAAATAGCTACATGAAGGTGTCTATTATCATCTAGTGCTGCATGAGGATTAGGGTGATTCTCTTCCTCCCACTGAGCTGATGCATTATCTTCTATAGGAACTTTTATATTGTCCCTAATGTCTAACTCTATGTTATTTGAGTCACTTATTCTTATTTTTTCCATTCTAGACTTTACACCACCTAAACTAGAACTATTAGAGATATCATTACATAAAACAAATGATTCATCAAATACTACATTAATAGATTCTTCTACAACTTGATGTTTCAAGTTGTAGATCATGTAAGCTTTGCTATGAAGACTATACCCTACAGAGATTCCTTCATAGGATTTCTCTGATAATTTGGTTAGAAAAGGTTTCTCATTGTCCAAGACATAGCACTTGCTTTCAAAAATTTTAAAGTAGGACAGATTTGGTTTTCTGCCTTTCATTAGTTCATAGGGAGTCTTATTGCGATACTTGTTGATCAATGCTCTATTTTGAACATGGCATGTTGTGTTTACAGCCTCTGCCCAGAAATATTCAGGGAGAGATGTATCACTCAACATGGTTCTAGCTGCCTCAATAAGAGTTCTATTTTTCCTCACAGCAACTCCATTTTGCCGTGGTGTTCTTGGAGAGGAGAACTCCTGAAGGATCCCTAGTTCCTTATAGAAATTTGTCATCCTTTCAGATTGAAATTCTATACCATGGTCACTTCTAAGTTTGACCACAGTACATCCCATCTCATTCTGAATTTGTTTGACAAAATCAACAAGGATGCCTAGTGTTTCAGACTTTTTCCTTAAGAAAACACCCAAGCAAACATGGAGTGATCATCCACAATCACATAGGTATAAGACTTTCTTCCCAAACTAAGAACTTGCATAGGACCAAATAAATCCAAATGAAGTAAGTACAGACACCTTTTAGTGTCTTTGGACGGAATGCTCTTAAAAGAGACTTTAATTTGTTTGCATTTTTGCCAAGAAGAACATATGCCCTCTTTGGAGCATTTTAATTGTGGGTTATTTCGAACAAACTCCAAAGAAAATAGTTTACTCATAGCTTTGTAGTTTAAGTGAGTGAGCCTCTCGTGCCACTGTACACACAAAGTGTTTTTCTCACTAGCTACAAGACATACTGGTGATTGTTCATTTATACTAAGAAAATTTAGAAAATAAATGTTCCCACTCCTAGTGCCTGACAAGATGATCTCTTGATCACTTGAATTCCCTATCAGACACTTGTCATTGTGGAAGACAATTTCATAACCTATCTCACAAAGCTAACTTATGCTTATCAGATTGTGGTTCAATACTTCCACATAAGCAACTTTAGTGATGGTAACTAGGTCATTAAAAATGTTACCATATCCCTTGGTGAGTCCTTTCTCTGACCCTCCAAAGATGACTTTTGGTTCATTCTTAATTGTTGTTCAATACTTCCACATAAGCAACTTTAGTGATGGTAACTAGGTCATTAGAAATGTTACCATATACCTTGGTGAGTCCTTTCTCTGACCCTCCAAAGATGACTTTTGGTCCATTCTTAACTGGAGTGTAGTCTTTTTAATAAACTCCTTGATCCAGTCATATGCCTGGAACATCCACTATCCAAGTACCATATTGGCCTATTAGTGGTACTTGGCTCCACCTGCAAACACAAATTTCTTTCAACTTAGGCACCCAACAAGTTTTGGGGCCTTGGTTCCTGTTAGGCTTTGCCGTGTCAAACACATCAGACTTTCTAAATAGAGGTGATTGAAATCTATATGAAGGACTTGTTGGATTATACCAACAATCTAAGGCAAAATGCCCAACCTTCCCACAACACCAACACTCAAATCTATTGTATCTTCTCTTTGGTTGCACATTTGAAGTTATTTTCTTGTGCAACACAGAATTTTCATCCAATTTCCAAGATAGAGTGCATAATTCACACCCTTACCTTTCAGATTTGAGTGAGCTACACTGAGATCAGCCCCAAAAATTCATTGGCTTCTTGGATTGATCACCTTCTCTGGTGGTTCTTTGTCTATATTGCCTTTTATCATCTGATCCTTCAAGCAAGGCTCTTTATTGACCTTGCTGGTAGAGCACTCCGACATCATGTGTCCAGGAACACATGATCTCAAGCATCTGTTAGAAGGCAGATACTTGGCAGGTTGCCTATCTGGACCACTTGGAATTTTATCTTCAGATACAAACTTCTTGTTAGATTTTTTATTCTTACCAAACCCTACACCACTTCTAAATGGTACAGAGATGGTATCTATGATAGGTAGCACTGACTTAGGCTTTGAGAACTGAGTCAGGAGCTGTCTTTCCTGAGCAAGCTTTGCTTCCAGGTCTTTGACAGTCTTGACCTGTTCAATTATCACATCTGCCTGGCTATCTATCTTGTTGGTTAATTCAATTAGTTTTAGTTTTTGTAAATCCAACTTTGTGTTGGCACTTATCAACTGAGAA